>VDFB02114829.1:0-19943 GCA_007258455.2 Sequoia sempervirens
ACTTGCAGGAAGTAGATTATCGCCTGGAAGAAGAGGAGGTACAGTGCTTGGTTTAAAAGCTTCTAGATTATTTCCCCGATTTATGTATTTGGTTTATAGTGCATTTTGTAGAGCACACAGAAAATATTGAGAGGGCAGGCGGGGGGGGAGGGGGGGCGGGGTGTTAGTTTTAGACCAGAAATGAAGATAAGCAGCAATACAAAATAATGAACAATAGAACACAACAAATACCTTGGGAAAACCCTCCTTCTCGAGGGAGAAAAACCCAGCCAAAATATCTCTCTTATATATTGAATTTAAAGGAGCAGAAATCTGCTTACAATCTTGGCCAAACACAAGGCCGATATGATGCAATAAAGAATCACACCTCACTTAGATGCAAATACACAATTATTATGATCTCTCCTTGATGTTGATCTGCTCTATGCAATAATATGATCTGCTGTAGATGCGCGAACTCCTTGATAAGTGCGAATGTCTCTTGAGAATAAAATCGATGATCAAATGAATGAGCATCTCCTTCTATATATACAAAGTGAGGTGGCGTTTCATCTTGGGTCGGCTTCTTTCACCAAACAAGGTGTCTTTTTGTTTTTGTTAGCCTCATAAAATAAATAACAAGTCCGACTTGCTTTATTTTTTTTGTTTAATATTTATTATTTTAAATTGAGTAAGGATATCACCCGCCGCTATAACATCAACACTCCCTCTTAGCTAGGGAGGTATCCTTCTAGATATGCATGTCATTGAGTCTCTCAACATGACACCCATAATGGCTACACCCATTTGTGGAAAAGAGTTCATCACAAAGTCTTTCAACGTGATATCGTCATGGAGTCACTCAACATGACGTGGATGGCTACTCCCATGTGTGGAAAGGAACATGTGCACAAGTGCCCATCAGGTCCTCAGTATGATGTCATCATGGAGTCTCTCAACATGATGTCCACCATATAGTGTAATGAACCCGGACCAAATTTTTTTGATTTTTGAATTACAATCAGCAATGCAACACACCCGTTAGGGTTAGATAAATCAAACCAGCAGTTACAATATAACTCTTTGCCAAGAATGCGCACTCAATCTCAACAAGAGAGAGGCTGTCATATGGCAAGAGGATCGTCAGTACAATAAATCAGAACTGCAACTGAAAGTAACTCAGCACCAAGTATGTGCTACCCAAACCAGAATGGAATGAGGCGACCATTTGGTGGAGATTTAAAGAAGTACAAATGCAACTTCGAATAAACTCAACACCCAGAATGTGCTTTCAAACCCGAAGTGGGAATGGAGCTACCATAGGGCGGAGATGTATGATATTACAATGCAAATCAAAGTAAATAGGCGGCAAGCCAGCCTCTTCCACTTATTCAGTGGGCAATTACAAACATGATAAGCAAAACTGAGAGAAATGCTGACAGTACTACTGTTCAGCTTACAATGAGAAGTAGAATGCTTGCAAGATCAAGGATTTAAGCTCTACAAGTTGCTGCAATAGTAAAGATGTCATCCACTAGGTCAATAATGAATTCCTAACACCCGTCCCTTGCTAATATGAAATTTTCTCAAGTCTGATCTGACAGACCAGCAACATGAATTACAGAACCAACAATGCATAAACTCAATGAAAAGCTCACAACTCACTCATTTCTCACTCAAATTACATGAAAACTGATGCAAAACACTCTTAAAATGATGGCGCCTAGTTTAGTAATGAAAAAGGGCAGCTAAAAGTGGCTATTAATTAATGGCACGGATTCCAAAGCGCTCCAGAAAGTAGGGCTTTCAAGAAATGACGAATTTACTTTATAAAATCAGAAACTTCATTAAAAATCCCACAAATTTGCAAGTAAGGTCGCCCCAAGTAGAGAAGATGATATGACCAACACCCAGAACAATATCTTTTTTTATTTTTGATATATGAATGAAACTTCGAATCAGCTATGATATTCAGCAACTCTAGAATATGACAGAAAATGCAAGTACTCAGCTACAAAATGCAAGATCATCAAAACAATGCAAAACCTCACTACAAATTCACTCAAAACAAGCAAACCTCTCTACTAGGTGCTATCTCTCAAGCACGAAGTCGAGCCCAAGCTAGGAGGCATTCATTCCTCGAAGCAATCCAGCAACCATTTCCGCAGCATAACAATACTCAAGATATCAGATACCCAAATGAAGACCCAAGCTCTCCTTATATAACTTTGTGAAAACTCTCCAGAAGCTTCTAGAAACCCTAATTTTCAAGTTTGAAGTAACTCCTTTTCCCTCCAAAGATGGCGTCTCCTTTCTCAAGGCAATTTAACTTTTAATTTGAATTAATCTTCTCCTCAAGATGGGCGTCCCTTTTCAAACATTGATTTTTGGACCTTAGAATATAATAAAATAACTCCATGAGGCGCCACCCCTCAAAATCCCCCTTTTATGAACAACTTAAAGTTGCTTCACTAGGCCAAGGGGTCTCAATAATAAAATATAACATTAAAGTATAACATTTTAAAATCAACTGGATATCTCACCAAAAATGCTTCCCAAGGTCAAGATTGATCAAACCAACTGAACATACTGAAGATGAGAGCCAACCAAGCCGAAGTCAACAGGACCACTGCCAGAAATAGAATTTACTAAAAATAGTAAATTCTCGAAAGTGCTCAGAATGCCGAACCGAAACCACCAACGCGAAGCTCTCAGAAAACCCAGAAGGAATCCGCAATCCAAGTTCAACATTTCCAAGTGCAAGCTTCGCAAAAGGACGAAAACGTCCTCCAAGAAGTTTGGAAACCCTAATTTCGAGCTTCTGCTTAGCCTACGAGCTTCCAGAAATAGGCTAAACCCAAATGAAGAGCATAGGGCTAAATTAGGGACATTACACATGGCTACTCCCATGTGTGGAAAAACACAAGTACAAGGGATTCATCACAGAGTCTCTCAATGTGATGTTGTCATGGAGTCTCTCAACATGACATCCACCGTGGCTACTCCCATGTGTGGAAAGAACCACATCTCCATCTCAGAGAAATATGCATTATAGCAAAGATCACTGATGCTGAGTCTTCCTCTCAGCAAGGGCAACATTCTCCACTACTCCAAGCTTCTCTCGAAAATATGCAAACTTCACTCTGGAGAGAGGCTTGGTGAGAATATTAGCCGTCTGATCATTAGTGCAAATGTACTTGAGTTGAATTGCTTTCCTCAACACCATATCTTTGATGTAACGATACTTGATCTCCACATGTTTTGTCCTGTCATGAAACACTGGATTGACAAAGAGCTTCACACAACTTTGATTATCACAATGAATCACTGTCGGCTCCAATGTTTGACCAAACAATCCTGCAAGGAGCTTTCGAAGCCACACTGCTTCTCTAGCTACTACACATTTTGCAATATATTCAACCTCTGCAGTGCTTAGTGCCATGGAAGTCTACTTCTTGCTACACCAAGAAATCATGGTAGTCCCCAAACTGAAGCAACATCCAGAGGTGCTCTTCCTATCTGTTACACTCCCAACCCAATCAGAATCAGTATAGCCTTGTAACTTTAGATCTTCATAGGAAGTATATTTCAAGCCATATCCCACAGTGCCACACAAGTATCTCAGAATATGCTTTGCTGCAACTAGATGAATTTGTCTTGGCTCACACATGAACTGATTGAGAGTGCTCACCGCATAACAAACGTCTGGTCTAGTATTGACTAGATACATCAATGATCCAATCAACTGTCTATACATGGTGGGATCTACCAAATCTGAACCAGCTGTGGATTCACTCAACTTCTTCAGATTTGTCTCCATAGGTGTAGACATAGACTTGCAATCCATTATCCCGAATCTCTTCAAGATGTCTATAGTGTATTTCCTTTGACTTAAAATAATCTCATTGGGTCTCTACCACACTTCTAGTCCTAGGAAGTAATGCATAAGACCAAGATCCTTCATCTCAAACTCGGAGGCTAACTCTTTCTTGCATTTGACAATGAGATACTCTGCTCCAGTAAGAAATAAATCATCAACATAAAGAACCAATATTAAAGCCTCACCATCAACTACCTTGAAGTAAAGATTGGAATCTACATCATTCTTGGAGAATCCCAAGCTCATCAAATATCGATCAATCCTTTCATACCATGCACGAGGTGCCTGCTTAAGGCCGTACAATGCCTTCTTCAATCTGTATACATGAGACTCCTTCCCATGAATCACAAAACCATCTGGTTGCTCAATGTACACTTCTATCACACCATTAAGAATGCAGTCTTTATGTCCATTTGATGTAGCTTCCAGCCTTTAGCAGATGCAAGAGCAATAATAGGCCTGATAGATGTGTATCGAGCAACAGGAGCAAAAGTCTCCTCATAATCTATTCCTTCCTTCTAAGAAAATCCTCTTGCCACAAATCTCGCTTTGTACTTCTCAATGCTACCATTAGCTGCATGCTTGATTTTGAAGAGCCACTTGGAAGACACAACTGATTTCTCTTTAGGTCTTGGTGCAACGTCCCAAACATCATTCTTGATGATAGATTGATATTCTTCTGTCATAGCATCTCTCCATACCTGCTGGTTGGATGCCTCTTCAAAACTGGAAGGCTTAGACTCAATGGTGTGACCCATCAATGCCATAGCTTGGAAACTTTTGCTGTCTCTTGCTTTCCCTAAAGGTGCCTCAAGGAGTTGCATACTTTTCTGCCTCTTGCATAGTTTGTCTAGCCCATAGAGGTCTCTTTCAACCTATAGCAATGTCTCTTGGACCATTAGTAGGTTCTATGGGATCAACTGGATCAATAGTCTCTTTTGGTTCATGAGACTCCCTCTGAATCTTAGGAGTATGATTAGGAGAAATGTCCATATCCTGAGGTGTCTCCTATTCTTCACTGTCTATCTCCATGTAAGACCCTTTAGATCTTTTGAAGGCTACTTCCTCTTCGAAAGAGACATCCCTGCTGATCTCAATCTATTTCTGCCTTGGAATGTAGATCCTGTAGGCCTTTGAAGACTCACTGTAACCCACAAATATTCCTGTCTTGCCTAATGGTTCTAGCTTAGATCTTTTATCCATAGGCACATGAATATAAACAGGAGAACCAACAATTCTTAAATGACTAACCTTAGGTTTCACACCTGTGAAGGCCTTTTCAGGAATCATGTTTTCCAATATTCGATGAGGGCTTCGGTTCTGAACATACACTGCAGTTTTGGAAGCTTTTGCCCAAAGGAAGGTTTGTAAATCTTGATCATGAATCATAGCTTTGGTTGCCTCAACTATGGATCTATTCTTTCTTTCGGCAACTCCATTTTGCTGAGGGTTGTAGGAAACACAGAACTCCCTCGTGATCCCTTAATGCAGAAATTACGGAAACCTCTAGAAGTGTATTCTCCTCCATTATCAGATCTCGAAACCTTGATCTTTTTCGTAGATATGTTTTCAACTTGAGCCTTGAATTCTTTGAATCTATCAAGTACTTCTTCAGACTCCTTATATTTCAAAAAATAAATCCAAGTCTTCCGAGAGTAATCATCAATGAAAATTACATAATACCAAAATCCACTCAAAGATGCCACAAACATTGGACCACATAAAGCAGAATGAACAATATCTAAAATTCCTTTTGATCTACTATCACTACTATGAAAAGGACCCTTAATATTCTTACCCAGTGCACATCCTTTGCAAATGCCATTGTGCTCTTGACTGAGCTTTGGTAGACCAGTAACCATCTTCTCCATAGAAGAGCTCTGAAGTGTAGGTGAACAAGTCTTCTATGCCATAGCTCACTCGAATTGGTAGAGTCATGCAATAATGCCTGAACTGGATGAATAGAAAGTCTGTATAGGCTCTCTTGACGGACACCAATCACACAAGCTGTTTTGATACTAGAGTTCTTAGGCCAAGCAAGAACTTTCCCTTTAGAGAAGGCAACTTGGTATCCCTTGTCTTCCAATGCTGAAATTGAGACAAGATTTCTTTTGATTTCTGGTACAAACAAGACATCACTCAGATGAAGAGGGATGCCATAATCTAGATGAAGAGAGGCGGTCCTAGCTCCTTTTATGGAATAACAAGCATCATCTCTGATTATCACTTGCAAGTTGGTTTCTCTTTCTACCAAGTTTGAAAGATGCTCTCGATATCCTGTAATGTGTTGTGAAGCACCACTATCAATCAACCAAATGTCATTGTCGGTTGGAACATTGATTGAAAGAGCGGAGATGAATAGAAATCTCTCCGAGTTGTCTCTAGATTCCTTTTGAGGTGACGCATCATCAACATCTGTAGTAGAAGCATGTTGCTTTGGTCTTGATATGCAATCTCGAGCATAGTGACCATACTTGTCACACCTGAAACATTGAATGTGAGAGAGATCCTTCTTCTTCTTTGGTTCAGGAGCAGACTCTGATTTTCTGTCTCTATTCCTCTTGAAATTTCCTTTTCTCCCTTCTCTTCCTTTCCTTCTGGAAGTTTGAGCAGCAAGGACATGATTTTCTTCATTATGAGAGCTTCGTCCATTTCCTCTTGCTGCCAACGTTGATTCCTCTTGAATGCAATCAGCTCTAAGACGATCAAACTCGGGCAATTTAGATCTTCCACTAATGCTTTGGATAAAGGGCTCCCAAGATTGAGGAAGACCATTTAGTGCCAACATAACTAGGTCTCTATCTTCAACTATATCTCCAATGGCACATAGCTGATCTTTCAACTCTGTAATCTTCATGAAAAAAGAGATGACTGAATCTCCTTTAGCCATTTTTATATGATGGAGCTGTTGTCTCAAGGCAAGAGCTCTGCTGGTGTTGTTGATCTCATACAAGCCTTGAAGAGTCTCGAACATGACTTTGGCTGTCTTCATCTTGGATATAATTGGCACAAGATGATCCTTCATGGAATCTATCAAGATCTTCCTAGCCTTAGTGCCATTCATCTTCCATTGAGTTTTCTCAGCCTCATCGGATGACTTGGGCACATCATTCTCCACGAAGTCTAGAAGATTATTTTCTTCTAGTGCAATAAGGACTCTGAATTTCCAAGAGGTGAAGTTCAACGTACCATCAAGCCTATCTTCAACCTTCAGTCCGTCCACCATCTTCGATGCTTAGATAAACTCTCTTAGATGAGAAGAAGAGAAGAAGACTTTGCTGTTTAAACAAATCTGATCTGATCTTGCTTAAACCCGCTTTGATACCATGTTAGTTTTAGACAAGAAATGAAGATAAGCAGCAATACAAAATAATGAACAACAGAACACAACAAATACCCTGGGAAAACCCTCCTTGAGGGAGGAAAACCCAACCAAAATATCTCTCTTATATATTGAATTTAAAAGAGTAGAAATTTGCTTACAATCTTGGCCAAACACAAGGTTGACATGATGCAATAAAGAATCACACCTCACTTAGATGCAAATACACAATTATTATGATCTCTCCTTGATGTCGATCTGTTCTATGCAATAATATAATCTGCTATAGATGCGCGAACTCCTTGATAAGTGCGAATGTCTCTTGAGAATAAAATCGATGATCAAATGAATGAGCATCTCCTTCTATATATACAAAGTGAGGTGGCATTTCATCTTGGGCCGGCTTCTTTCACCAAACAATGCGTCTTTTTGTTTTGGTCGGCCTCATAAAATAAATAGCAAGTCCGACTTGCTTTATTTTATTTGCTTAATATTTATTATTTTAAATTGGGTGAAGGATATCAGCCGTTGCTAAACATCAACAAGGGGGGGGGGGGTGAATCAATATTTTAAACTTTTAAAACTTGAAACCATAGGAATCAACAATCAAAACAGTAAGAGCAAACATTAACAAGAAGAACACCAATTTTACGTGGAAAACCCTTTCGGGTAAAAATCCACGACAGAGCAATAGCTTTCATTAACAACAAATGGGCACCAACCCAGGAGACTACAATCTCCAAATTACAAAAGTAAGCACCAACTGACTGGAAGCACCAACTTCAGTAAGAGTACCAACTCTTTAAGCATTTATCGCAGTAGAACATCACTGCATACTTGATTTCAAAACACCAATCAAACTTTGAAATTTCTTTGTTCAAAAACACAACTTTGTCTAGATTAGAACCTCAAACCTTATAGTCAAACATCATGACTTGCTGATAAAATTGAGCCAGTCTACTCATATTTGTATATCTTCACATAACCAATCCAAGAGAGAATGCAATGTCCTTATATCTCACATGTACTCCACACTTCGATTTTACCTTCACATCTGATTCTTCAAATCACAAACAGTCCTTCGTAAATTTTGACATTGCCGCTTACACGACTTGAATAATGTTTTCAAATATCAAAACCGAGTATGACTTTTTAGAACCAAATTTAAAAAACAACAGAATTGAATTTCAAAGACACACATATAGCCCAAACAATGTCATCGATCCAAAAAGAAAAGGCGCAACTAAAGATTAACAATCCACACAGTCACTCAATATCATAATGTCATGCAAAGAAAAATGAGTGAACCGTGATGCTTTAATGCCCATGTCCTTGCTTAAAATCGACTTGATTTTTTGAGCATTAGTAAGATGGTGGTTTGCTATATCCATGTCTTCCACAAAATGCGAATCAACTGCCCTACTCCACATGACTTCGTTAATCTTCAGAAATATGACTTACGAGAAGGGATGAATGCCAGGTGTATGAAAATTATATTTTGAGCATCAACCTAATGCATTGTCTTCAATATCCTTTGAAAATCATGATGTTATCACACAATACTTTTTTCAAATTGCATTATATGCCAAAACAAAAGAACCTCGTCTCACATAAATTTGAAATGGAAAAATAGAGGCATTGAAGGACCACGTTTGTACCTAGAAAAATGTCTTCCCAACTCTTTGATTTTTTTAATTGCACATACACAGCTCGAGTGAACTTGAACTACTCCTGTTCACATAGCTTGTGCCAAGAGTTAATTATTACACAAGTAATTGGTAAAAATAATTTTATCTATTTACAATGAGCAAACACTCAATAAATAAGTTACATAATTTACAAATATAGCAAGTTTCTAAAAGAAACTTCAGAAGATTGAAGAATCGATCTTATCAAGAATAATCGAATATAATACATTATTTGGCATTAAATAATTAAATAATAAATATTATTTTAATACCCTCCTTAATGCTCAATTTGTCCACTACACCAAGATGCCCCCTAAATTTTACAACCTTATCTGGACTGAGCGACTTGGTGAGGATATCTGCTATCTGATCCCTTGTCGAAACATACAACAATTGAATTTATCCTTCTTTAACAAGCTTTCGAATGAAGTGACAATGATTTTCCACATGCTTGGTTCTTTCATGGAAGACTGGATTTTTGGCAAGTTGGAGAACTCCCTGATTATCATAGAACAAGGGAGTCAGACCTACTTGAGATATTTGCATATCTGCAAGCATCTGACGAAGCCAAATTGCCTCACAAGCTACCTTAATTGCTCCCCGATACTCTGCTTTTGTTGAGGAGAGAGCCACTGCTTGCTGCTTCTTGCTAGTCCATTTGACTGCACCAGATCCCAAACTGAACACATACCCAAATGCTGATTTTCTATCATTAACTGAACTTGCCCAATCTGAGTTTGTGAAACCAGAGAGTCTAGGATCGTGACTACTAGTGTAAAGAAGTCCATAATCAAAAGTGCCCTTCACATAACGCAACACACGCTTTGCTGCTACCCAATGATTAGCCTTGGGGGTTGTCATGAAGCGTGAAATGTAGCTCACTGCAAAATTGAGGTCAGGCCTAGTGGCAGTGAGATAGATGAGGCTGCCCACTAGTTGCGTGAACAATGATTCATCTACTACCGGTGAGTCTGACTTAGCTGACAACTTGAGCCCTTTTCCATGGGTGTGGAGGCAGGTTTGCAATCCTGCATTCAGAACTTATCTAGACTTCGAGCATATTTGGATTGGGAGATGAAGATACTGCTCTCGGTTTGCCAAATTTCAATACCTAAACAGTAATGCAAAAGTCCCAAATTTGTCATATCAAATGTGTTGCACAAATCCTATTTGATCTCAACGATCAAATTTGCCAAGCTTCTAGTAATGATTAGGTCATCCACATAGACAACAAGAATAAGAATATCACTACCAGTGTGTTTGACATACAGATTAGAATCAAATGGACTTATCTGAAAGCCATGATCTGTGAGGTACTTGTCAATCTTAATGTACCAAGCCCGAGGAGCTTGTTTTAGGCCATAGAGTGCTTTGACCAATCCGCACACCTTGTGTTCTTTACTGACAACCTTGAATCCTGGAGGCTGCATCATGTAGACCCTTCAACTCACCGTTGAGGAAAGTACTCTTAACATTCATCTGATGGACTTTCCAACCAAATTGGGCTGCTAAGGCAAGGACGAGCCGAATGGTACTCATCTTGGCTATAGGAGCAAAAGCCTCGTCGTAGTCAATGCCTTCTTTCTGTGAGAAACCCCTAGTAACGAGACGAGCTTTGTACTTGTCAAGGGTTTCATCAGCTTTGTATTTAACCTTATACCGCCATTTGCAGCTAATGGGCTTCTTCTCTGGAGGAAGATCAGAAAGGACCCAAGTGTGATTTTTTTGAAGACTCTGGTATTCGGCCTCCATAGCCATTTCCCACCCAAGAATTCCTTTAGCCTCTGAATATGTCTGAGGCTCATAGACACTGTGAATGTTGGCCATGAGAGGAAAATTAACTGTATGCTGCTGTTTGCTCTTGTTTTTGGACGATCTACCCTCAATGAGCTCACCATCATGAAGATCACCAATAGTCTTAGCCCACCATTTAGGCTGGAGAGTAGAAGTGCCAACATTGGATGTAGATGTAGGAGCTAGAACTAGTTGTGGATTTGGAATAGGTTCATCAGGTGGAAGATTAATATCATCTGGAGGAAAATCAGGTTGAGCGTTATCAAATACAAAATCTTCATCATCCCTCCCATCAGGTGAACCTAACGGAAGACGGGCACCCAAATCAAAAGCCTTCAAAGGCTGATCCTCAAAATGCTGGATAGGCGAGGAAAGGTGAAAAGCTCATTGTTCTTCATCAAAGACAACATCTCGACTAAAGATAAGACGATCAGTGTCTACATCAATCAACCGGTAAGCCTTATGGTTGTCACTATACCCTGTGAACATAAGCTTTTGACTCTTGGAATCCAACTTTGAGCGCTTGGCATCTGGAATCCATGCATATGCTAAAGAGCCAAAGATTTTTAGATGATTGATCCTAGGTTTGCTACCAGTCCAAGCTTGCTCAGGAATCTTCCCCTTAATAGCGTGGGTAGGAGACCGATTAAGTAGTTATACAATAGTGTAGACTGCTTCTGCCCAATATTTGTTAGGAACACTCCTGTGTTGTAACATGGAGCGGGCCATCTCAACAATTGTACGATTGTGCTGCTCTACAACAACGTTTTGCTGAGTCGTGTAGTGTGTGGTTAACTGGTGTTTAATTCCATGTGTATCATAGAAGTTGTTGAAAGTAGTAGAGAAAATTCCCCCCCCGCCCCGTTATTATCTGACCTAAGAGTGATTATGCAACAATCAAACTCTTTTTCTACTAAGGCCTTAAACTTCTGAAATAAAACACATTTGATTTTTGTCTAAGAAAGTACACCCACATTTTACAATTGAAAGCATCAACAAAGAGCAAGAAATACCTGCAACTAGTAACAAAAGGTGTATTTATTGGCCCACATACATCAATGTGAACCAACTATAGTACCTTAGAGGCTCGCCATGAGTCACCATCTGTGAACGGTGTCCTATGCTGCTTCCCAGCTTGACAAGCTCTACAAACGCCGTGATGCTGAGTTTGGATCTTAGGTAAACCAGCTACAAGTCCCTCTCGAGCTAGCTAAGAGAGATAGTGCACATTTAAGTGCCCATACCACTGATGCCAAAGACTGGTAATGACAAAATTTGTGGCTGCCATGGCTAACTCTGGAGAATCACCTATATCCACAAGTCTGTATAGACCATGATCTTGAATACCAACAACCACAATGGTGCAAGTCTCCTAATCAACAATTGAACATTTGTGTGCACTAAATACCACATCCAATTGAGGAGAATGCCGCATTATTTGACTAATAGAGAGAAGGTTCAGTTCCATGCCAAGAACGTAGTATACATTGAGGAATATGAGATTCCTCCCACCAGATTGAATCTGAACTGTGCCCTTACTGACAACGGTATACTCTTCACCTCCTCCAAAAATAATTGAGTCACTGAAGGGAGAAAAGGCTGTGAACTAATCACACCAATGGGTGAAGTGTCGCGAAGCACCTAAATCAATGTACCGGGTAGAGGACTTCACATGATTTGCAGGTCTTTTAGCCATAAATGCGTAAAAGGTAGATTCCTTCTGCTCAGTGTGTTCGACAACATTCGCTTTCTGCTGAGACCCTCCCTGCTTCTTCTGTTCAAAAGCCAAATGCTTACGACAATCCTTCATATGACCATATTTGTGGCAATAATTACACAGATGTTTTTCTTAGGGCTGCCTGGAGATTGACTTGAGCCTTTTTGCTGTGAAGGCTAACCTTTCCCTTTGTTCTTAGGTTGAGACTTAGTTGCAAAAGCTTGTTCTGTAGAGGACGATGAGGCACTACTTACGAGCTGTTGTTTCTAGCGTTCCTGCTGCAAGAGGATGGTACAAAGCGTCAAAAACTTTAGATCAACATTAGTGGATGTAATGTTGAGGGTTTCAACAAAGTGCTCATATGACTTCGGTAGACTTTTCAAGGTAATAACTACCATGTCTTCTTCCTCCATCTTTCGACTAATCGCCTCCAACTGATCAGGATGTTCTAAATCTTTTTTAGATGTTCCTGTAAGAACATTCTCTCATACATCATGATGGAGAACAACTGGTTCTTTAGAAAGAATGCACGACTCTTGTTGGAGGTCTCATGTAAGGTTTTCAAGTGCTCTCAAATCTCGACAGCTGATTTGCCGGGTGGAACGTGTGGAAGTCGATCATCAGTAACCGAAATTTTAATGAGCATTACCGCTTCACGATTTTGCTCGTCAAACTTTTCCTTGTCTTTACCCGCCATTATGGGATGAGTAGCATTGGTGAGATCAATCTGATCAAGGCAGCGATATTCAAAGATTGTCATCATTCACTGCTTCCAGGTATTATCATTTTTGCCGTTGAATCGTTGATTGCCTTCCAACATAATGTTGGTCAAACTCACCATCTTGCACACTTATCAAGGCACGAAAAACGAGATATACATAAGAGGTTTAAAAAGTTGGATGCATGAGATTCAAGACAAAAATTTCAATGCACTTAAACCAGAGGCAGTTTCAGACACAAAACTTGAGGCAACCCATTTGCACAAATTCCAAGGCACAAATTTCTAGATACCCAGAAAAATTTGATGATTACCCAAAAAAGTTCTCGAAAAGCCCAAAAAGAATTTGGAATCAGAAATTTTTTTCAGCTTTAGGCAGAGGATATAATTCAAAACCCTAGCTCGAAAAAAGAAAGACTAGCTGCAAGAAAATTCGACACTCAAAACACAGGTGGAAAAATCTTGATTTATAGTTTGAGAAAAACGTGTGCAAAAGAGTGACTAGACACACTTAAGATTTTCAGATAAAAGAAAAATCGTGCGCCTCGGAAGCATGCAAAAATGCGACCAAAAAAATTTCACAATTGCACCCATAAAATATTTCAAAATGGAAGTTTTTCCTTTATAAAACATGCTCAGAAACTAGTTAGAATCGCTGCCAGGAGGAGGCTGAATCGTACATAAGAAATGCGTGCAAATAGATGAAGGTCGTGTGTCTGAAAGCGACAGAGAACCCGATAAAAAAAGACAATCTACAAATAAATCCGCCTAGAAATGGACGCGAGAGGATTTCTTCAAGGCCGCACGACATCAAGAACAAACACAAAATCCTATCATGATTTTGCAATAGGAGAGTCACAATTTTTAGTGAGAAAAAAACTCACGAAAAATCAAAACGGGAACCCTCAAATTTGTCAAAGAGAGATGTGAAATACAGGTGCCCAAAAAATTCGAATTATGGCTTTGAAAACAAACCCACGATTTTTTTTCTTAGAAAAAATTGGCGCCTAAAATTAATTGGCTCTGATACCATATTACGTAAGTAATTGATAAATTTTTTTTTATGTATTTACAATGAGCAAACGCTCAATAAATATGTTACATGATTTACAAATATAGCAAGTTTCTAAAAGAAACTTCAGAAGATCGAAGAATCGATCTTATCAAGAACAATCGAATATAATACATTATTGAGCATCAAATAATTAAATAATAAATATTATTTTAATATTAATGATGGCGATTGATTACTAAAGTGATCACGTCCTCCAGGCGAAAAGTAATTATCGCCGCCCCATATGAAACCAATGCTAAAGAGGGAGTTGTTGGCCACATTTTAAATGAATATGGCAATGAATATTTTTCAATATATGTTTCTAAATAAGCACGATATTAAACCTGGTCATACTGAAGTCGTCGCCATCATGCCTTGTAGCCATTGCCATGCAAGGGATTTCCATAAATTGTTGGCCGCCCTCTACAAGCTGTTGCTTGAATAGACTTAAGTTATCCCTATGCAGCAGTTACAAGGAATCATGCCACTTCAGAAAAGCCGACTTGTTGACATTTCAATTTTGACATGGCACTAACTTTCAACACTGACTAGGCATAACACTCGACTTGACAAATCTGCCACTAAGGACTTCAAAAACAATGATCAATGAATTCCAAGCTTCCTTAAAGAACATTATCCAATATTCTTCAAACAAAAGCTTTATCAAATACAAAGGTAAGCAATTGCTATATTGAACTAAGTTTGAGAAGCATGAACAACGTCAACGTAGGAAACATGATCAGACAACCCCTGGAAAATATGCAACAATGACAAAATATATGCTAGTGCTTTGACATAATGACAAAATATGCAACAATCCCCCCTATGTCATTGATGGCAACACCTTCGGAAACCAAACTGCTCCCCCTGACTCACTACTCTGCCTTTAACATCAATGGCAAACTAAACAACTTGTAAAATTGAAACAGTGTTGATAAAATGTGACAATGAAAGCTCCCCCTGAGTGTAAACAACTGAAAGATGTAGTGAAATCACTCCCAACTTCTTCTGAAAGTATTCAAATGTTTCCTTTGGTAGAGGCTTAGTAAATAAATCTGCAATCTGTTGTTTAGTAGAGACATATTCCAACTTAACTTGCTGATCACTAACTTGTTCTCTTAAAAAATGATACTTGATAGGAATATGTTTAGTCCTAGAGTGCATAATTGGATTTTTTGAAATATTAATGGTACTTGTGTTATCACAAAAGATAGAGATAGGATGCTCATACTCTACCTTAATGTCCTTCAACATTTGCTTCATCCATATGACTTGTGTGCAACAAGCCACTGCTGCAATATACTCTGCTTCAGCTATAGATAATCAAATAAAAGCTTGCTTCTTGCTCAACCATGATACAAGACAATCTCCTAGAAAGAACACACCTCTGCTTGTGCTTTTTCTATCATCAACACATCCACCCCAATCTGCATCTGTGTAAGATGTGAGTGTGAAATCATTGCCTTCAGGATACCATAACCCATAGTCCATAGTGCCTTTGATATACTTGAAGATCCTTTTAATTGCATGAACATGTGTATCCTTTGGAGTAGCCTGAAATCTAGCAACATAACCAACTGCTTGCATAATATCAAGTCCAATAGCTGTAACATATAACAAATTTCCTATCATAGACCTATACAAATTTTGGTTAGCATCTGGAGATTCATCATTTTTACTGAACTTGCATCCTGTCACCATGGGGGTACTCACAAGATTGCAATCCTCCATTCTAGAGTTTCTCAACATCTCTCTAATATACTTTGTTTGAGAAATGAATAGTTTTCAAATTCCTTCTACATATTTGTAGCAAAAACTTGACACAACTTTTCACTATTGCTACCAAAAATAAGATCATCAACATAAACCACTACAATCAGTAGATGATTACCTTCTTCTTTGACATAGAGATTGCGGTCTGCTATCCCTCTTTTGAAGCTTTGCTGCTGCAAATAACTATCCAATCTAGCATATCAAGCACATGGTGCTTGCTTAAGGCCATAAAGAGCCTTCTTTGACTTGCATACATAGTTTTGATTTTCTGATATGATAAACCCATCTGGCTGTTCTATATGCACTTCTTCATCCAAGTTACCATTTAGAAAAACAGATTTTACATCCATTTGAAATTTTTTGAAATCTTTGAAAGAAGCAAAAGCTAAGAACATTCTAATAGCTTCTAAATGTGCAATAGGAGCAAAAGTTTTTTCAAAGTCTATACCTTCAAGTTGTGCATATTTTTTGCATTCAAGTCTTGCTTTATTCCTTGCAACATGACCATCTTCATTCAACTTGTTTCTAAACACCCATTTTGTGCCAATCACGTTCTTGTCTTTGGGCCTTGGGACAAGTTCCCAAGTTTCACTATTTTGTATTTGATCAAGCTCTTCTTCCATGGCTGCCAACCAATGTTTATCTTCAATTGCTGCTTCAAAACTTTTAGGCTCAGTCTTGGACAGCAAAGAGACATCTTCATTTTCAGAATAATCAACAATTTGTCTTGTGGTTCTTGGTCTACCTTGTAAAATCTGATCTTTAGGATTATTTCTTTGAACAAACTTTGAAGTAGTCTTCAATGGAGCCTTTGATGAAGTATCATTTGATCTTTTGCAGGAGTATTTGCTGGTGTTATTTCTGCTGTCTCATGTTCATCATTTGAAAGTGTTTCTTGATCAACACCTTCCTCTTCATCTTCTTTGCAACTAACTTCATCATCTTGCATCTTGTTTTGAAAGTTAGTATCTTTATGAACCTTCACATTTGCACTCTCAACAATTTTGTGTAATCTCTTGTTAAAACATCTATAAGATTTACTTTAAGAAGAGTATCCTAGGAAAATCCCTTCATCAGCCCTAGGATCAAACTTCCCTTGATTATCTTCATCCCTTTTAATATAACATGGACTACCAAAAGTTCTGAAATATTTAACTGAAGTAGGCTTACCTTTCCATAATTCATATGGAGTCTTGTTATGTTTTTCTCTAATCAGCCCACGATTCTGAATGTAAACAGCAGTATGGACAATCTCTCTCCAAAAAGAATCATGCACCTTTGACTCATTCAACATGCTACGAGCCATTTCTTGGACTGATCTGTTTTTTCTTTCAACTACACCATTTTGTTGGGGTGTTCTTGCTGCTGAGTATTGTCTTTTTATCCTATGTTTTTTGCAGAAATCTATGAACTCGTTTGAGATGAACTCTCCACCATTGTCTGAATGGAGACATTTGATTTTTAGACCCTTCTCATGCTCCACTAAGGCTTTGAATGCCTTAAATTTCTCAAGTGCTTCTGATTTTTCCTTCAAAAATGCAAACCAAGTCATTCTTGAAAAATCATCAATTAATAACATAAAATATCTTTTACCTTGTATGCTTTTAGTTCTGGTTGACCCACATAAATTAGTGTGAATCAGCTCAAGAGGCTTTGAAGTAGAATACTCGTTTGACTTGAAACTCCTTTGAGTTTGCTTTCCCAACTGACATTCTCTACAAATGATGTCTGAAGGTTTTGTAAGCTTTGGCATGTTTCTAATTGCTTCCTTTCTACTGATCTGAACAAGATTATCAAAGTTTAAGTGTCCTATCCTCCTGTGCCATAACCATCATTCATCTTCCTAACTCAAACAATACTTCTCACTTTTGATGTCATCAAGAATGTAAAGACTGTTAGCAGCCTTACTATCTTCAGCAATATGTCTTACCATCCTTACTAATTTCACAACTATCAGAATTGAAAACAAGAATGTGCCCTTGGTCACACATTTGACTCACACTTAGCAAATTATGTTTCAAATCTTCAACATATAAAACATTTTCAACCTTGGTTTTACCATCATCCAAAATAAGAGTGCCTTTACCTAAAATTCTTGCTGATGCATCATCACCAAATCTTACCATTCCACCATTTGTACTTTTGAGAGTGACAAATTTGCTTTTATCTCGACATATGTCTAGAACAGCCACTATCAATATATCATTTATCTCTATCATTTTGTGCATGAAAGGCTGTTTGCACAATCATAGACTCAACTGCTTCTTCTTTCTCCTTCTTCCAGACTTTTGTAACGTCTTTTGTTTTGTCCTCCTTTTCTACCTTCTTGCTTTTTTTAGAGAAATCTGCCATATCACTTCTACAAGCTCATTTTGCTAATGTGGTCAATTTTGGTCTTTTGATAGGTTTTAGGGTGTGAGTCTTTTGTTGTGCCAATAAGGCCATAATAGACCATCTAATATGTAATTAGGAGTCCTTGAGTTCATTTTGTCATGTTTTTGCAAAATTGTCAAAAGTTGTCCTATGCAACATTGTAAAAGTTGCAAAATTGCATTAAGTTGGAATACCAACGGTTAGTAGTTCAAAAGTTAGTTTGAGGTCATCTTTTGGTTGAGAACAAGTCTAAAAGGCCTTGAAAAGGCTCAAGGAAGAGTTAGAATGTTGATTTCTTGAAGACCAAGCAATAAAGTCCATATTTTTCATTAAAATTCTGTATATTCTCATTGAACTTTGCTGTTGCAGGGTTTTGTATGGACCTGTATTGTGAGGAATTGGTTAAGGGTGCTTTGAATTGTATGCACACATGAGTTAAGTGTATTTTGGTCTTTGTGGGGTTTGATTTCATAAAGAAATAAAGATTTTATAGATTGTTTTCTGTAGGAGGTCTGTAATATAGAGATTGAGGGTTTGTGATTGCATAAAATGGACTAATGGCCCATTCCACTGATTGTATCTCCTGTAGCTTGGTGGAATGGGTCCAATATGGTAGGGCTAGATGTTAGAATGGTTTTTGAGAGCAAGGGAGGCCATTTGTGGGTCTGGGTATGATGCCCTAGTTGTCAAATTTATGTGTTTTGAGTGAAAATTGGTGGTTAAAGATTGGTAAGTGTGGAAAACTCTTTGGGCAATGAATGTTGGAAGTTGATTAAGCATGTGTAGGCCATTTGAAGTATGTTTGATGCATTGATAAGGTGTAAAAAAGCTAGGATGTGGGATTTTCAATAAACCCCCTTGAAACTTGTCAAAAGTGAGGGTTTTGTGGTTTGAGGTGTTAATGGGTGTTTCTCTGAATGCAAATTGTTGATTCAGTGCTTGGACAACCTGGTTGTGATTGTCCAATAAGGTTTTGTGTTTGGAAGGAGGATTAAAGGGTAGATGCTTTGTAAATGTGGCTTAATTGGCCTATTGGGGCAGCGTAGCAACATTGAATTGAGGGTGATGGTCCAAAGTGACCTAAGGTGCTTTTGAGATATGTTTTGGGAGATAAAGGGTGTTTGAAAATATAAATGGTTAGTGGGTTTGAGGTTGGAATTGTGAGATAGGTCCAAGAAAGTGGGTCTGTAGACCTACAAGGTAAACTGTGAGATTGTATGAGGAATCACCCTTGTTAGGGTTTTGGAGATTAAAGATTTGTTGAAATCAGTTGAAATTGTGTTTGTTGATTGATTGCCTCCTTGCTCTATATTAGTTGGTATCAGAGCATAGGTTTGATCTTTTGAAGTGAAAAAAGGTGTGAGGAAAAGTGGACAAGATGCCTCATAAGGGTAACAATATGACTAGGAAGATGCAAGAAATAGATGAGAAGAATGAGAGAGAGATTAGGAAGTTGAAGGAACTACAAAATAGGTTGGCAGCAAGGTTGGAAAGTGTTGAAACATGTTAGAAGAGAGGTGTGGTTGTAAGTGATGAAAGTGACTCTAAAGAGGAAGGGGAAGAAGAGTATGAAGATGTGGAAGAATAATTGGATCCTGAAGAGCAAAAGATGGCAAGGCTACTGAAGGAAGTTAAAGGAGATAAA
>VDFB02114830.1:0-25011 GCA_007258455.2 Sequoia sempervirens
AAACTCTTGTATGCTGGTGTTGTTGGTAAAATTCGGTTCTTGCTTGCTGTTTAGAATTTGAAACAATTAGAAATTGTATTTCCCAGTGGTTTTCGATCTCAAGTGTAGCAAATCCAAGCTGTGCTTTCATGTTGAATAAATTATCAAGTCTTCTTACCATTTATTTTGGCACTGCTTGCTATTCTCCATTCTTTCTCTTCCAGGCCATCGATGCATACTCTTTAAGCTAGGAATCGACACTTAGGCATATTTTTTGCAGTTTGTCTCATGTAGCATCACCATTATTCTCCATAAGAATAGTGCCCCTTTTTCATATGAAGGAAATGGTTTTCATCTCTCAGAAAAATTTCTCTGGTAGCCAATCTTCTGTAGTCTTCTCATTCTTTTGCCTTGCAATTTCTGCTTGGTGTTGTAGTCGCTGCTCTACTTTAGTCATCTGTTGTTTACTAGACCGTAGGGTGCTTGAGATGCCTGATTCGTTCATCTCAACTTTCCCTCAGCCTTGGGTTTTGTTTCACTTCCTCGTCTTTATCATTGTCATTAAATGAGTATGCAACATCGATGTATTCGTTGGAGCTAACCCCAGATGCATTTGCTTGAAAGTTTCTAAGCCTTCCAAACACAATTCTGTGCCCACAGGTTCTCTGTAAATGACTCCATGTAGTAGCATTCAGTGATCATGACACAGTCCGCCTGCAACATGATAAGTAATGTACAAGGTTTCAGCATGAATGTGATTGTGTGAGAGGGAGGTCAATTTGAAATAAGGGCCTTCTCAGGTCGAACGCCTTCATTCTTCTTGTAGGCTCGCAGCCTTAGCTTTGCACTTGGGTTTAGGATGCGATTAATACCTATGTTTTATATTTGGTATATCATTTCTATTAATCAATGAATACACAACAGTCGATGAATATAATTAATATTCGATGGACCACCATTAAGTTTGAATTAGGTCTCTCTATACAAGCATTATCCTTCAAGATTAGATTTTAATTTGTTAATAGGATTTTGCATCTTCAACGACTGGAAGCTCCTGTCACCTCTGGATAAACAACTAAAGCCTACATCACTTGTTGATCCGTAATACAATAGACTGAGGGGTTGCTGCGATTGATAAATTTAATCTCTACTTCTACACCTTTCCTCCTGCATGTTTCCGCATTTAAACAAGGGTCTGGGTGGTGCAATCCTTCCTTGATTTATGTACATTGGCGAACCCCCAATTGATCCCATCTTAGGCCGCCGACCCTCCAGTATTGTGGGATATAGTGCGAGCCTATCTTTTCAAAGATTATATCTTTTAACATCACCTTTACATTCCTCAAATATATATATATATATATATATATATGTATTGTTTAGTAGTGGAATTGATTCACATCTCAAAGAATTTCTCTTGACAGTAATCTTAAGATGGATACTTCGGTCTTGATCTTGGTAACACAGACATACTGCGCCACATTCGATGTATATTACGTTGCTAAGCCTTCCCTCCAATGAATAAATGAATAGGTGTTGCTCTTTCGTAGCATTAAGTTAAAGTCTTGAATCTGGAAATACCTGGCTGCCTTCATTCGCCAAGCCAATGTCTTCAACTTGCGCGCCCTGTCCTACTTTTATTGTCTTTTGTTGTTGCCAGGAGACTGTTGTGCTATGGTATTCGTTATGGGTAATTCACTGTTGCTAAGTTTTGAGTTTTGATGCTCTTAAAATGCTTAAGGTTTGATGCATATAGGTAGGTGTTTTGGTGTCGAATCGTTTGGAGTGCGTCTCTCCTTCGCTGAATATATAAATGTAAATATTCTATGTTCTGCTTTATAAGTATTGGTTATGTTGTTCTGAAAATGCCATTTCATTTTATTATAAAATATATGTATGTTGATTTATCTTATAAATTCTGACTAAGGAAGCAATAGGTATAAATTTATGTTAACATTAAGTTAGTTTGCTAATTTAACATAGTGAGTTGATTATGAGAGTAAAACGAACTATTAAATTAAATTGGGGGAAACAAATTGTTTCTTAATTATATGTGAACAATTGGAAGATTAAGCTAAGTAAATAAGTTAGAGATCTATACTAAGGTGATTTCTTTGTATTCATTAGTAGTGGAGCGGTTTAAGTACGAGAATTTCATGATTGTACGAACTTGATTTTCCTTGAGAATTAATTGTTTTTCCTCGAAATAGAATTTAAGTTGTAGGGTAATTATAATTATTATTTTGTTGTCATTATTAATACATATATATATAAATATTTTAATAAGTGATGAGTGATGATTTAATTTAAGTAAGATTTATCATTATGATTATTATAAACGTAGAGATTTTATTATTTGAAAATTTATTATAAATACGCACGTCTGAATGTTGAATAATGTTACTATTGCAAACGTGTATTGAATTAGTGTATTGGTGGGATTGTAGCCTATTTATGAAATTAGACAATTAGAAATATAAGTTCACATTGTAATGAAAAGTAGATAAATAATGGTAATGTAATCAAGGGGGAAATTTGCCTAATTTCTCAATATTAAATATGAGTAGCGTTGTATTCTTTTGTAAATTATTTAATAGATGAAGCACCAAATTTTGAGAACTCTTGTGTTTGTTGTCATGATTGATTCCTATATTGGAGTAGGCTATTTTTATTTTATTTTTGCAAGGATATGCTTACCTAGTTCTTCAGTCTTCGGCTTCACCTAAGTGGGTGGCAGCCGCCTAAGAAACTGTCTGGGGTGATGGACCCTAGAAAGGGTTGCATACCCACTCTTCTCTAGTATGTAATTTTTGTATGAGTAGCATAATGCTTATGAATAGAGGTTTGAGTTTAGCGTGTATTTGTGGTGTTGTGTTACTTTTGTGTTGGGGTAGATCCCTCCTTGAAAGTCTTATGAGTGAACCCTTGGTTGGTCAGTCAATGAGTTGGAGCAGCTCAAGTTGTCGAACTACGGTGCCTCTGTGAATTATATACGTAGGCAAGGCCATCGAGTGATGAGCTCTCGAGGCATTAGGTCGGGCCCCTAGGACTGTTCTCCTGAGTCTTGTTTGAGATTTGTCATTTATTTTTGATAACATAGAAACTACCATTGATTTATATAGCTTCTCTTAGTGATCATGTGCTAACTATCTTTTATCTGATGTGTGTGCCAAGTCATGTAGACCTTGCAGGTATACGCATTGGGAGCAAGGAATTGTTGATAAAATAGAATGTAAGAGGTATGTTAAGCTGACTTAAGTAAGTAGACTCTATTGCCAAAGTTAGTAAATCACTTCTATCATTTCTTGTAGCTTGTGTGATCATTGAATATAGCTATAAGTAGTGAATTGTGCTATTGTTATCTTTGTTTTTGTTATTAGTTGTTTGTGAAGTAACCTCGCGTGCCCCAGAGAACTAAGTGTAATAGTGTAATGTAATGTGTTATGTGATTATGGTTAATGTTCTTGCATGTTCAACTGTGTTGTTTAAAAAAAAATTATTTTCTTTGTCTGTGTTCTCTGGGGTTTGCACGACGGGCGTTACAACTTGGTATCAGAGCCAAGGTTGTAGCACTGAGATCTTTGGGTAATGTTGCTACCATGTTTAGTTGTGGTGAGTCGTTGTGTCAATATGGATATAGTTCTACCCTTGTGTCATTTGGGTGTAGATGAGCATGTTGAGTCTTAACTTGTTGAGTGTGAGAGTTATGTTGTTCAACATTCTCTTGTGTGTTCTCTTAACTTTGAGTTTGAGTGAGGTCAAGGTGACTTTGAAATTAGTCATATTGTCTTATCTTTGTGCATCTTCTCTCTTGCATGTTTTTTTATTGAAATATACTATATAAGTATAAAAGGAATGTAGTATAGTATAATCGTATTATCAAGTAGTGATCCATTAAAATAATTATGATGGTTCCTTTACGATTGGTGAAAAATTTAATTATTTTGATTTTATAAAAGTGTTGTACTTGGATGGTGTTTAAAGGCCTTGTGTTGATCAAATTGATCTTTGAACTTGAGGAAGAGGATAATGTTGATATTTAAGGAATTGTAAAAGTGATTAAAGAGTTTATAAATTCAGAAGAAAAGTATGGAGGATGTTGGGAGTACTTGTTTTTGATATGTGGCATCAATCATGTATGTGCATATGAGAATAAGGAAAATTTGTTTTCTATAATAGTAGGTATGAATGTATTCCTTGTTTTGTGGAAACCAGTATTTGTGCAATGTTTGTGTGTTGTGTTAAACCTGTGCTTGCTTTGTGTGCCCATGGGATTGTGATACTATGTACCCATTCATGGAGACTATATTGTATTTGTTGGTGTGGAATTAACCATACTATTATGTGTGCTTGCATGTTTGTTACCTAATTGAGGGCCAACCCACGTGTGGTTAAAAATCTATACATATAAGAGTAGCCAAAAGCTAGTTTCATGGATTCTTTTCTTTTGGTTCTCTAGTCCCTCAATCTGTGAAGGGGTAGTAGCAGCCACAAAGTTCCTTGGGTGGAGTGTGTAGCGTACGCATATTGCGACGCAGAGTATTCTTAGCTCAACCGATCCCGAGGAAACGTACTCACTACTTCCCCTTATGATGGATCAGGGTACTTGATTCATATGTGCCAGCCTAAACCCCACAGTTTTGAGTATAGCAGCATTGGTTGTTAGTATTGGTCTGGCCGTCCATAGGGATGTTGAGCTGACATTAGCGAGTGAACCTCGTCCGTATGAGAGGTGAAGCTCGAGTAGCCCCATATTGATATGCCCTTATATGTATTGCATACACCGTATTTGTACATGTTCTGACATGATGCAATGGATACGATGCCACACCCCACTGATGTTCCGACATAGAGCTGGTGATGATGCCGTGTTGTTGATGGTAGCGAGCTGGGCTCGAGGACACGATGCCACGTGCTTAGACACGTGAAGGTGCACTATGAGATGTGCTATGATAGCCTACTTGTGTGATGAGCGTAATGGGGCCTCACACATTTGTAGAGGGATACTCATGTTTGCTTTCGACAGTGTTTGGGTCGGTTAGCATATGGGTAGGTCCTGGCCATGTATACCTCTGGCGACGGCGAGTACCTGCGTGTGCCTTTTCCACGAGGTATCGCTATGCGGGGTGTGTCTAGCGCGTGCCTACTTCCGCGGAGCCACGGACACACTGCCATGCGGCATACGACTAGTGCGTGCCTTCTCCGGCTGGTGTATGACCATGCCGCACTGAGATGCGATGCAGGATGGAGGCCGAGGTGCACATCCTATGCGGGCAACCAAGGAGTGCATGGGCCACTTGGTTAGTCCATGTCGCGTGACGACGCGAGGTAGAGTGTAGCTGAGGAGCACACTCTAGGTCATGTGGATGGCGTGCTCACTCCGCACCACATGGGGGCTATTCTATAGCTAGACGTTGTTCCCTCCTTCCTCATTTGGTGGCTAGTATCTAGTCACGCAGTGTTGTATAGTGCAATTTCTAAGATTGTGAACTTTCTTTATAATTATTGATGATTTTCTAGTGATTGTGAAAGCCGACACCTTGTTATATTTGATTGTGATGGTTTAGCCACACCTTGTGATCTTATTTGGTCGTAGCCCTCGTGGTTACATTTGATTTAGTGTTGAAATTGTGCACATTTATTTCTTTATTGTTGAAATTGAAATTTTGTTTTCTTTTAATTATGACTTTGGTGGCTAAACTAATTTATCCTTATTGTTTTCGAGGTCGGCTATGTGTTGTATTGTGATTCCTCTCCAAGGACGTATGAGGCGGACTTGGTGAGTGTATACGAGGAAGTAGACGCAGGGAACCTTGAGGATGGGGGTATGTGAGGCTATTTTATAGCTAGGACCCACTACCCA
The DNA here is from genome assembly GCA_007258455.2 of Sequoia sempervirens. NCBI lineage: Eukaryota > Viridiplantae > Streptophyta > Pinopsida > Cupressales > Cupressaceae > Sequoia > Sequoia sempervirens. The sequence continues at coordinate 5,843 of VDFB02114830.1, forward strand.
CCTATGTGTGATGACTATCTCTTGGAGGCTAACCACCTTGTACAACAAGAGATGGGTCATAGTGGTCTTGTTTGGATGGTCTCACTATGTGTGTGTGGCCTAACACCATTAAGCCACTGAGTGTGTGAGGTATGGATTATGTGAGATGAATATTGGCTCTAGGGTCATGGATTATGTATCATGGATTAGTATGTTGCTTTTCGGTGTCCAAATGGACCCTTGTGTAGCCTTGTGTTGTGTGTTCCTAGTGATGTGACTGTGTATGTATGTGTTAGAAGTATATTTCTTATATTTTGTGCCTATTGATGTAAAAGAGGGATAACCATGTTGTCTTAAATGTGGGTATATTGTGACTCTGTGGTATAAAATAGATTGGATATTATTGAGAATCATAAATGGTGACTTAAAATATGTGATTGAAACATGATATGGTGTGTATTTTTGTTAACTCTAAGTAATCATTTGAGGTGGTTTCCTTCTACGATATTTTGGAGATGTTCGTTGTGTAAATGGAAAATTGAGTTAATAGGAGTATTTGCTTTGTTAATAATGTTGAAATCAAGTATGTTATTGTAAGAGATGTAAGGGTTTATAAATAAAAGTAGTTAAGAAGATATTATTTTCAAATGTGAAGCCGAATAGTGGTTTTAATTGTAATGATGCAGAAAGAGAGTGTACATAAAATTATAGATTAGAGAAATTTTGGTACTAATGTGGTTATGGTTCCATTTTGAGCCATGTGACTTCCAGGAGTAAGTCGAGTCTTAGGGGGGGAGGATGTAGTGTCCCTCCACTCTCACCTTGGATGTGTAGGTAATCTGGCTAAAGAATCTGAGGAGGAAGATGGAACCAAAAGTTCTGATGGAGCTTTAGTGAGTATGATGAATTACAGGATTAAAAGCCTCGATTCGGGGCGAGCACAAAATTAACTCAACGGGTATGACGTTGTAAAAAGGAAGTATCTCTATCCCAAGTCCTTCACATCGTTAGGAGTTTTGTAGTGTCATGTGTTGACCTTGTCCTGGCCTTTATTTGATTTAATTTATTTAATTTATTTAATTTATTTAATTTATTTAATTTATGGTTAGTTGTTATTTAATTTAATTTTTATTCTTTTTGGAATTAATTAGTGTTATTTTGAGGTTATTTAATTATCTTGATTTTATAAGATTAATTAATGTCATTTTTGTTTATTTGATTAATTATGATTTAGTAGGTATTGAATTTTAATTATATGTAATCAAAAACTATTTAATTACTAAAAAGCTTGTTTTAGTTGAATTTTAGAAAAGTGTGGTGATAATTAGAAATTATCCTTTTAAAGCTTATTAAATCAGAAAAGCTGAAGATATTATCTTGTGGGGACATTTTGAGAATAGAATTAATTCTAAACTTATTTATTTTTATTTTTCTTTTTATTTATTCTTTTTTGGAGAGATAATGAGTGAGCTGTTAAAGAAGAAAAGGAACCAATGCATGGTTTGATTTTTTGTAAAAAAAGGAAATTAGGATCTATCTTTATTTATTAATATTATTGTGTGAAGAAGGGACTAAAATGCAGGAGAAAAAGGAGATTTGAGCAATTCCGGCTTTGGAAGTTCTAGATTGAAATTTTGGTAGAAGTGGTGGGGTAACCGAAGCCAGGATTCACATCGGGTTCCCCAACTCATCAAAGCACGCGGATCCGTGTTCCTTCTTTTTGAAAGTCATCTCTCAAGCTTGTAACAAACCTTTGTATGCCGGTGTTGGTAAAAATTCCGGGTTCTTGCTTTTGCTATTTCAGAATTTGAAACAATTAGAAATTGTATTTTCCTGGTTTCGATCTCAAGTGTAGCAAATCCAAAGTCGGCTTCATGTTGAATAATTTATCAAGTCTTTACCATTTATTTTGGCATCAAGCATATTCTCCATTCTTTTCTCTTTCTAGGCCACATCGATGCATACACTTGAGCTGGGAATAGACACTTAGGCCCATTTTGCAGTTTGTCTCATGTAGCATCACCATTATTCTCCATAAGAATAGCGCCCTTTTTCATATGAAGGAAATGGTTTTCTTCTCTCAGAAAAATTTCTCTGGCAGCCAATCTTCTGCAGTCTTCTCATTCTTTTGCCTTGCAAGTTCTGCTTGGTGTTGTAGTCGCTGCTCTACTTTAGTCGTCTGTTGTTTACTAGACCGTAGGGTGCTTGAGATGCCTGATTTGTTCATCTCAACTTTCCCTCAGCTTTGGGTTTTGTTTCACTTCCTCGTCTTCATCATTGTCGTTAAATGAGTATTCAACATCGATGTATTCGTTGGAGCTAACCCCAGATGCATTTTCTTGTAAGTTTCTTAGCCTTCCAAACACAATTATGTGCCCACAGGTTCTCTGTCAATGGTTCCTTGTAGTAGCGTTCAATGATGACAGAGTCCGCCTGCAACATGATAAGTAATGTACAAGGTTGCAGCATGAATATAATTGTGTGAGAGGGAGGTCAATTTGAAATAAGGGCCTTCTCAGGTCGAACGCCTTCATTCTTCTGGTAGGCTCGTAGCCTTAGCTTTGCACTTGGGTTTAGGATGCAATTTATACCTGTGTTTTATATTTGGTATATCATTTCTATTAATCAATGAATACACAACAGTCAATGAATATAATTAATATTTGATGGACCACCATTAAGTTTGAATTCGGTCTCTCTGTACAAGCATTATCCTTCGAGATTAGATTTTAATTTGTTAATAGGATTTTGCCTCTTCAACGACTGGAAGCTCCTGTCACCTCTGGATCAACAACTAAAGCCTTCATCACTTGTTTATCCGTAATACAATCGACTTTGGGGAAATGGCTTTGCACGCTATAAATCAAATTCAATCTCTACTTCTACACCTTTCCTCCTCGTGATACTCGCGATTTAAACAAGGGTCTGCGGTGCAATCCTTCCTTTTGATTTATGTATGCCGCTAACCCCCATTTGATCCTATCTTAGGCCCCACCCTCCAAGATAGGGATATAGTAAGAGCCTATCTTTTTAGATTATATCTTTTAGCATCACCTTTTATTCCTCAAAATATATATATATATATGTATCTGTTTTGAAATGGTGGAATCAATTCACATCTCTCAAAAGAATTCTCTTTGCAAAAGAATCTTAAAGATGGATATATTGGTGCAAAGGCGCAACCTCGAACATACCGCCATATGTTCCAAGAACTACAGCAATTGCTGTTTTCCTAGAGCGGCAGACAAATGAATAGGTGTTGCTCTTTCGTAGCATTAAGTTAAAGTCTTGAATCTGGAAATACCTGGCTGCCTTCATTCGCCAAGCCAATGTCTTCAACTTGCGTGCCCTGTCCTGCTTTTATTGTCTTTTGTTGTTGCCAGGAGACTGTTGTGCTATGGTATTCATTATGGGTAATTCACTGTTGCTAAGTTTTGAGTTTTGATGCATATAGGTAGGTGTTTTGCTGTCGAATCGTTTGGAGTGCGTCCCTCCTTCGCTGAATATATAAATGTAAATATTCTATGTTTTGCTTTATAAGTATTGGTTATGTTGTTCTGAAAATGCCATTTCATTTTATTATAAAATATGTGTATGTTGATTTATCTTATAAATTCTGACTAGGGAAGCAATAGGTATAAATTTATGTTAACATTAAGTTAGTTTTCTAATTTAACATAGTGAGTTGATTATGAGAGTAAAACGAACTATTAAATTAAATTGGGGGAAACAAAATTGTTTCTTAATTATATGTGAACAATCAGAAGATTAAGCTAAGTAAATAAGTTAGAGATCTATACCAAGGTGATTTCTTTGTATTCATTAGTAGTGGAGCGGTTTAAGTATGAGAATTTCATGATTGTACGAACTTGATTTTCCTTGAGAATTAATTGTTTTTCCTCGAAATAGAATTTAAGTTGTAGGGTAATTATAATTATTATTTTGTTGTCATTATTAATACATATATATATATAAATGTTTTAATAAGTGATGTAAGGATGGTTTAATTCTAAGCAAGATTTATCATTATGATTATTATAAACGAGAGATTTTATTGTTTGAAAATTTATTATAAATACTTGATCGCCTCAATGTTGAATAATGTTACTATTGCAACCATGTATTGATTTAGTGTATTGGTGGGATTGTAGCCTATTTATGAAATTAGATAGTTAGAAATATAAGTTCACATTGTAATGAAAATTAAATAAATAATGGTAATGTAATCAAGGGGGAAATTTGCTAAATTTCTCAATATTAAATATGAGTGGTGTTGTATTCTTTTGTAAATTATTTAATAGATGAAGCACCAAATTTTGAGAACACTTGTGTTTGTTGTTATGATTGATTCCAATATTGGAGTAGGCTATTTTTATTTTATTTTTGCAAGAATATGCTTATCTAGTTCAGCAGTCTTCGGCTTCACCTAAGTGGGTGACAGCGGCCTAAGAAACTATCTAGGGTGATGGACCCTAGAAAGGGTTGCATACCCACTCCTCTAGTATGTAATGTTGTATGGGTCACATAATGCTTATGCATAGAGGATTGAGGTTAGTGTGTATTTGTGGTGTTGTGTTACTTTTGTGTTGGGGTAGATTCCTCCTTGAAAGTCTTATGAGTGAACCCTTAGTTGGTCAGTCAATGAGTTGGAGCAGCTCAAGTTGTCGAACTATGGTGCCTCTGCGAATTATATATGTAGGCAAGGCCATCGAGTGATGAGCTCCCGAGGCATTAGGTCGGGCCCCTACGACTGTTCTCCTGAGTCTTGTTTGAGATTTGTCATTTATTTCTGATAATGTAAAAACTACCATTGATTTATATAGCTTCTCTTAGTGATCATGTGCTAACTATCTTTGATCTGATGTGTGTGCCAAGTCATGTAGACCTTGTAGGTATAGGCATTGGGAGCAAGGACTTGTTGATAACATAGAATGTAAGAGGTATGTTAAGCTAACCTAAGTAAGTAGACTCTATTGCCAAAGTTAGTAAATCACTTCTATCTTTCTTGTAACTTAAGTGATCATTGAATATCATAGCTATAAGTAGTGAATGCCGTTATCTTTGTTTTCATTTGTTGTTGATCAGAAGCAACCTCGCTGCCCCGTGAGAACTAAGTGTAATAGTGTAATGTAATGTGTTATGTGATTATAGTTACTGTTCTTGCATGTTCAACTCATGGTGCTATTTAAAAAAGAAAAATTGTTTGCAATGCTTCTGTATCTTTTGGGGTTTGCACTCCATCGCTAGCCCTACCCAGAAACCCTGATCTGGGATTGATATGCCCAAACTAGTGTATGAGTCCCAATGTGCCAAAAATTTAGGTTTTTCATTATTTTAGAGCTCATTCTAGCCTTCTTCAAGTTTCCAAGTACATACTTCTAAGATATCACCTTTTTGTTCTAATTTACATGCATTTTTAGGTCATTTAGTTAAAGATTCCACTGAATTAGGTTTAAACATTACATCTTACATTTCATTTGTCTTTCCAAGCCCTATCTTGGTGGTGAAACCCCTCCTTAGTTTACAATCAGACCTTAGGACAACACTATTGCAAGATCTCTTTATCCTTTGCATACTTTAGATTGATATCTTTAGGGTTTCTCTTTAATGAAATGATTGTGAAGTGTGTTTGCTCTATGTCCTAAACCATAAGAAGAAAATCAATTTTCCATTATTTCAGTAACATCTATAAGTTTTTCTTTTTGTAAAATATCCAAGGAAGATACCTTCATCAGACCTACCATCAAACTTTCTTAAGTTTTCATCATCTCTTCTGATATAGCATTTTCTTACAAACACTAAAGTACTTGATAGTAGGCAGGAGTATTTTTTTTGTTATCTTTTTCCTGAACTCAGTTAAGTATGTAAATAGTATTATGAATTTCTTTTATCTAGTAGACTTCTTTTAGGTTAGCTTTTTTCATCATATTCCTTGCATCTTCTTGAACAATCCTATTTTTTCCTTTTAACTACTCCATTTTGTTGAGGAGTCCTAGGGGTAGACAAGTGCCTTTTTATGCCATGATTCTCACAAAACATGTTAAATTCATTGGAGGTGAACTCTCCACCTCTATTATACCTCAAAAAATTTATCTTCAAATCCATTTCATTCTCAACCATAACTTTAAATGCTTTGAATCTATCTAGGGCTTCAAAATTCTCTCTAAGAAAAGTAGCCCATGTCATTTTATAATAATCATCAATTAAAATCATGAAATACATATCACCTTGAAGAATTGTCACTCTTGTATGACCACAAAGGTCTATATGCACCAATTCCAAAAATCCAATAGAAGAATGTTCTTTTCCCTTGAAACTACTTGTTTGTTTTCCAAATTGACAATCTCTACAAACACCATTGATAGGATTTGTAATATTTGGAAGATCCCTCACTGCTTGAACTGAACTAATTCTAGCAAATTTATCAAAATTGATGTGACACATCATCCTATGCCATAACTAGCTATCATTAATCGAAGTCATAAAATAGTGACCATCAACACCCTTGAGTTGATAGATATTTCCTTTTATCCTCTTTCCAACAGTAGTCACAGTTGTAAACCCTTTTTTTATCTCACATCCATCATCTTGAAACATATAAGATTATACCATTTGCTACAAATTTTTCCAACACTCAAGAGTTTATGCCTTAAATCAGTAAACAACTTCAGTATTATGCTTGCCATCAAAACTGATTGAACCTATTCCACAAATCTTAGCACCTGAATCATCTCCAAATTTAACAAGTCCTCCATCATAGTTTTCAAGTTTAACGAACTTACTCTTGTATTTGTTCATATGAGTTGAGCAACCATTGTCAATAACCCAATAGTTCTTATCATGTCTAATATGAAAAATAGATACCAAAGTACCTCCAGTCCTATCCTTTTTCTCCAGAGTAATTTCATTCACAAAAAATTTAGAGTCAGTAGAAACAAATTCATCTTTTAAAGACAAGAACAAACACTCATTATCATCAACACCTCCATAATCAGACTCATCATCTGAAATACCAACATCTTCTCTAACATAATATATTTTTTCTTGATCATCTTTCCTTTGTTTTCCTTGTTCTTATTGTTCATAGCTCTATTTAGACATCTTGAAGCATAGTGACCTGTTTGTCCACAATAGAAACATTTGAAAGGTAATTTACCTTTGTATGAAATTTCCCTTGAAGACCCTCTCCCTTTTTCAAATTTCATGTACAATTTGAAGGCTCTTTCCTAATTTCACAAGTCACAACCATTGAGTTGTCTATAGAAGGAATTTTTATATTTAAAGTATCTTCTTTTTGTTGAGCTAGTGAATATGCAATGTTGCTTCCTTTGATGGTCATCATTCCTTGTTTCCTAGTGGTACTTGTTAAATTTTTTCTTCTTATCTCATTAAAATTCTTCTAAAATATGTTGAATGGTCATATTTGTAATGGTTTCTATGAAACAACTTTAGGGTTTTGACGAAACCCTAAACCCTTATGAATCCCTTGCACTTTTGTTATAATCTTGTGTTGACTATTTGTCTAGATTATTTGATCCTTTAATTTATGTCTTCAAGGCCCTCACTCCATGTTTTGACTAGCCCCCTTCACCTAAGAAGTCAATTAATATCATTTCTCATATGCTCTTTTAAAATACTGCTTAACCTTTTATGCGTTTGTGGGCCCCGCAAGACACATGGTGTCATCTCATGCACTCCCTTGAGTTCATGAGCACTTTTCATTTTATTTTTACGTTCCTAAGAACTTGAAAAATAATTTTTTTCTTCCCATCGTTGCTGACATTTATGAGTCTTCCACCAATCAAATCTTAGGTTTTATGTTCATTTATTTTCAAGTGGTAACTTTCTTTTTAGGTTTCTGGTAGCTTAAGTTGTCTAGAAATTTCTTTTTAGTTGTGTGGATTACCATCACCCTTTCCTATTAACCTAAGTTTTTTTGTTACGGAACATGCATTTTGAACCTTTAAGTCACTCTAGCTATATGCTTCATGGGGCCTTTTATTATGAAATAATTGTTTTCACAAATTAGCAAAATGCTTTTGTTTTCCCATAAAAAATGGGTCATTTACTTTTAGCAAAATTTTATTGTATCATGAGATATTTTGTGTTCTTATTATCTCTTGTGCGAGCTCTTGAAATCATGCCACATATATTTTATTGTTACTTTGTTGATTTCACATTTTTTTTCTTCTTTGTGAAAGTGAGTTCCAAGTTCCTTTTGTCTCTACAAAGCCCTGAAATGGTGACACAGTTCAAAGGTTGTAGTAATAGTGAAAAGAGGATCTTTTTGTTGAAGAATTTTCAAATATCTATGATAGCCATAGATCTTCATATAATCAATGACCAAAATTCAAAAATGGAGAATTTCTATCACTGGTCACGCCCTCAAGCATGCAAAGGCATTAATGGCATATTTGATTTATACCTACCAAAATTTCAATTGGATTGGCTTAATTACATTCATTTAAATCATTCAAAGCATAAAGCAAAGATTGTAGAGCGGATTTTTTATGGTTTTTTGGAAAATGAGGGTTTTCTACAACATTCTAGGGTTTACAACAAATAAAAAAGTAGTAAGTTAATTCACACCTTTGTTATATTCTAGTATAAAAGGAAAAAAATTCTAGTTTACCAAGAAAAATATGGGTTTTAGAAGGAAGTGTACTATTCAAATTTTAAAGAAATCTTCCTGAAGGTTCAAAAACCTTAGGCTCTAGTTTTATATTCACAAAACCTTGAATCTATAAGAAATGGGTAGGACTTCAAGAGGAATTAAAAGAGTTTGGATGAAGACATAATGGCTCAATTTCTTGGATCCTAAAACACCTAGGGTTGTGTAACGCCTCTTACCACGCAAATCTAGGGGAAGCTGTAATTCTACTACACAAACTAACTAATTTTTTTAAAAGGAACAATAAACATACAAGTTCACTAACTATTGCCAACCAATCCCCTATAGTGTGAGACTGCGGTTACTTTAAACCAAACACGTAATTACGAATTAAAACCATACCATATATTACTTAACAATTAAGTTCACATACATTCCATACATAATTTACATCAAGGAATAATAAATGCCACATGATTCCAGTAATATAGTTTACAACATAATTACAACACTCATTCTCCGAATGAGATAAATCCAATAATCAAGATTACATATTACAATTTCCACCTCTATAACAAATGAGGGTAATAATATACAAGATCAACTGAAAGAATTAAGCAAGGAAAGGAACTGGATCTCACGAGCTCTCCAATTGGAAATCTCGTCCACACGAACAACAACCAACCCAATGGATCAAGGTGCATGTTCCACCCAACCATGTGATACCCGAAGGCTCACTCCCTGTGCTAGGAGATAGTAACAAGGAATTCCTACACAAGACCATCTACCACTAGACACAGGCTACACAAAACTGATACGAAATAAATACAAGTACCACATCACATGAACTGAATGGTCAAGCCAACAACTCTAGTATGACTCACACATCACTGATATAGGTCACATTGCTTCCAGACATATAATAGATCCAGAGTGTCACAAAGACCAAGTACAAATTGTTGACTTAGGAAGAGTGTCATCGCATAGCTCGTCAAGGGATATCCTCTGAGAATCTTCCTAGGCTTCGGCCCCCACCATGGGTTGTCCTGGTGGCCTCTACCGAATCTTGACACCCATGCTCACTCATGCAGAATCAAATACCTCTCGTAAGGACAAGATAGATGACCTTGCCATTCCAAGCCTTCCCATCTCATCCCAAGTCTAAACGAGCCCTTGGGTCCATGAGCGAGGCATAATTAATCTTGCTTAATGTTTGATGCAACCTAAGCTTCTAAAAGTTTATTTAGTTATCACTAAATTAACCAACTTGCAAAGAGTTTCCCTGACACCACTTTGTGTGTCGGCCCCCATTGCAAGCCACTCCTATAAGACAACACACACGGTGAAACCCACAAAAGGTAACTAGATAATACGACCTCTCCAATCCAAGGACGCAACAAATAAAGAAAACGCACTCCAAACACTAGAGGAAACAAAAGTCAAACCCTCTCCAAACATTGGAGGAAACCAAGATACAAACCACGCTCCTTCCAAAGGAGGTACAAACCACAAAACCCTCTCCTAATCCCAAGGAGGCACAAATCCCAAGACAACCAAAGGTGGACTATCATAATGACAACCCATACAATAAAATGAAACCCTATTTGGAAGACTTCCCAACCATGTGACCCTACTTCCACAACATCGAGGGTGAACATGATAACACTACAAGCATTTCAGACAGTTAAATAAGCTAATGTTCGAAATTCCTAAATCTAGTCAATCACAGTTTTCATTGCCTACATTTATCCAATCAAATTAGACCCATTTCTTTTCACGACATTGAAATATTTACAAACCAATCATTTACTCTAAATTTCACAATTAAATTCCAAAATCAAGACGTTTTAATAAATAACATCATTGGATTAAAATTAAACCAATCATTAACTCTAATGTTCACAATTAGATACATAATCAAAGCATTTTGATGATTAGTCATTTGACTAAAATAAGCCATTCATTAACTCTAATTTTCACAATTATAATCATAATCAAAACACTTTAACAATGAAGTCATCTGATTAAAATTTAAATCAATCGTTCTCTCTAGGTTTCACGATCATATACTATAAATAAGACCATTTGATTAATAAAACATTTAGATTAAATAATAAGTCACTCATTTACCCTAAGTTTTGCCATTGTATTCTATAATTAACACATTTGATAAAACACATTTAGATCAAATAAATTGGTCTTTATTTCAACTCAGCATTAAATAAATCAAATAAATCTCATCTAATTAAAATAACTCATTCATTATCTCCAAGTAAAGATATTTGTTTATAAAATCAACTCTTTCAATAACCATTAAATTACCTATTGTTCACTTGGCACCCTTAAGGAAATAAGTTTAATATTTTAATTCTATTTGCTCAATCATGGTTAAAGATTAAAATAGTCTCTTTTAAATATCATTGTTTATTAAAATGACAATTCCATTTCAACTATATTATTGCTATAATCATTTTAAAACAATTCCTATTTAAAATAATTAATCATAATTTAAATGTCTTAAATAACAAATATTATCGTTATAATCCAATTGATTAAACTTTAATATCTTATTATCCATAATAATCAAAAATGGAATTCTAAATAAAGATATTTGATTTTCAACTTTTTAAATAATCATTAAATTATCTAAATCACCTTGATATTCCACAATTTAACCAAACTAAATAATTTATTTAAGAAATGTATATATATATAAATTATATATACTTATACATTGTATATATTCATATACATACTAAATGTATATGATATATATATATATATATACATAAGTATTTATATATAATATATATATAAACATAAATTATTATAAAAATAAATATTATTTAAATATTTTATATAATATATATAATATTAAACAATATTAAACTAATAAAAAAATGAATTTATATTTTTCATAAAAGAAAATGAATTTTCTTTTTAACCAAAAAGAAGCCCTAATTAGGGCGCATGTTGCCCTGCCTCCCCATGGCGGCGGGCCTGTGTGCGCCGCACATAGTCTGTCCCCCATGGGCGCGCCCTATGTGCGCAACACACAATGTCCACCTCCCACAAGTAGCGGGCATGTGTGCTTCGCACACAGTGCTCGCCTCCCACAGTGACGGGCCTGTGTGTGTAACACACAGTGTCTGCCTCCCACGAGCAGCGGGACTGTGTGCTTCACACACAGTCTGTCCCCCATGGGGCGCGACGACGATGGCTAATGGGTGGCGATGGGGTGGCTCCCCTGCCTCCCTAAAAAAAAATAAAAAACTTTATTTTATTTACATTTAAAAAGCAAAATAAACTCCCACAAAATACACAAGGAGATCTTCACAAAAAGAAGGGTTATTTTTCAGATATGGAAACCCTAGGACATTTATATATAAACTTATGGGTCTTATTGTGCAAATGCCCAACAAATCTTGCAACCAAAACAATAAATTTTTCAACACAGCCATAGGGTTTAGATTTCAGTTTTGACAATAAATCTATTTTGATTTTCATTCTATTTTTCCATGGTTTGATTTTAGTTTTGGTTTTCATTTCTAAATCCCACCACAAAATGCAAGTTTTCAAAACAATTTCTCATGGGTTTCATTGGATTCAAACAACATTTCAAAGATTTCAAATAGCAAAATGAGGATTTAATCTATTTTCAAAATGAAGCAAAGCAAGAACAAAAAGGAACCTGATTTTTCCTCCAAAGTTTGAAGCATTCAACCATGGTGTTTTCCCTTTCCTCCTTTGAATCCAACTCAAGCAAGAGTTTCAATTTCCTTCACAAATCCAAGCAAAAGCACCCACAAACTCTCCACCAAAATTTCTAAAAATAATCCCCCACCAAAATGAAAATGGAGATGCTAAAATAAAGCTTTTTCCAAATTTGGCCAAAAAACCCTAAAAATCCCACTCACTAAATATATTTTAAAAACATTTGGAAGATATTATCAATTTTTATATTTAAAATATTTCTATTTTCTAATTCAAACCTCATGCACTTTTCAAAATTCCCTAAAATAAAAGAATACATTCTTTACAAATAATTTACTTTCTCAATAATTTTCAAAAGTGAGATTCAAAACCCATTCTCCTTTTATTTATTTATTTTAATTTAATTCTAACTATCCACATGATTTCTACTTTGATTTTTAATTAAATCATAATATACAATAATTGCCCAAAACAACTATCTCATTTAATATATCACCCTTAATCTAATTAATCAATAAATTCAATCTGATTTTATTGATTAAAACAAATCAATCAATAATATAAATGACGTTTCAACATTGCAAATAAATACATTTAAACATCAATTTAACTACTGCAAGCCATTTAATAACCTCTATAATTTGCAATTAAATCAATACTCAAGGTGAAATGGGCCAAATTAACACAACCAACCTGACAACAACTCGATGACACACTATGGCTAGGGTGACGACTTGGCATGGAAAACCTAGCTACTATCTCCCAATCAATTTCCGTTGGTCAATGGACACGCTCAAACCTGTGAACCAGGTGGAGTCGATGTCATGTACACTGTCAACTTGCAACCAAGAGCATGTCAACGTGCAATATATATATATATATATATGATCAAACACACCGTGAAGAGGAAATCTCAAAATTGTAGGGCACTCAAGCGAGTGATACAATCTCATCATCCTTCACACCAATACAATATCACTAACTGACGCATCTAACATCATTGATATGATCAACATCATAAAACCTCATTAAATCAAATATCTTCTAAGTTAATCCAAAACATGTCATAAAGATAACATCAGAATAAAATAACATCACATCCAAAATATAACTTTCACATCGTTTAACAATTCCAATCACAAGTGGCCTAGTTCCAAAGTCACATCATAACATAACAAAGCATTACAAGGAGAACACTGCCGATCCAAATATCCAAAATGGAGGGAAGTTGGTTAGGGTTCAAGAATTTTGGTGGATAGGGTGGTGGATAATTTTTTTTTTTGCAAAGACTCAATCATCCCTATCCATAGGTATTTATTGTTTAAATATTGTTTTAAGAAATGTCTAGCTAACTAACTGATTTGCAATATCTAGAGGATTAGGGTAGGGAGATTGGTATTCCCTAATGTTTTTGTGAATGTTGAGCTGATTGGAGTTGTGGCTAGGGCATACAACCCAAGCAATGGAACTATTTATAGTTGGAAGGGTGATCCATTGGTAACCCTTTACAAAAATTGCATATGTGATGTTTCTAACCTCAACAATAAATATTAGTTTCTTGTTGACTTAGGGGCATTAACCAGGGAGTATTAAAGGCTAAGGAACATTTATAGAGTAAAAAGGTTGCCTAGCTTTAGACCAAGAGGGAAAATAGGGAATTGAAGGGTTTTTTGGACAGTAGTAAACTAGAGCCCTTCAATTATGACATCTTTGATGACTATTTTGTGAATACGTATTTTACCTTGTGTCAAACCCTAGGCATGGACTGTGAGACCAAGATGTCAATAAATATGATGGTTTTGGTAGTTGACATGTAGAGTAGGGATGCCAACAAACCCACTAATTATGTAAGCTATGTTGTAGATGAAATTCATGAAGCATTGATTTATCTTAAAAGGGATAGTACTATTGTCCATTTCAAATTGTACTCCTTGTTGTACAATATTTTTCTTTATGATGGAAGAAAGATACAATCATCTCGAATGGAAATCAAATCTTTTGATGATCAAAAGAGAATTCTCCTAGTACAAGAATGGAAACACATATGGGACAATAATTGTGACACAGATAACTACAACATTTTTTAGGAGTTATTTGTTAAGGATATTCTCAAAAATCTAGGCTATGATTGGGGATTGTTAGAAGAGGTCAGGAGGTTTTTGAGGCTTAAAAAGCTCCATCCTGAATTAGGATTTTACCAAAATTGAGAGAATTGGTTCTTCTACTCAGATGCTACAATTATCAAGGCCTATGGTTCCCCAATGGCACCACATATTATTCCCAAGTTCATTCCTAATAGAATTGTATAGTTAGAGATCATGTGGCAATTAAATGAGTCATACAAGACTCATTTGGGTGATCCCACAATAGTGGTTTACAATTTTTGGCCAAACTGGACATTGAAATTATTATTTTAAACTAAATCTTCACATTCAGGCACCTATAGCAGCTAAACCATGAAGGATTTGAAGATGATTCAAACAAGAGTCTCATCACATTTTCTCTGTAGATTCTAAAAATATTTTTTTCAAAATTTTTGGAATTAAATTTGCACTTCTTATGCCCATGAAACTAGTTTTTTTTCAGAAAATAACATTTTTTAAAAGTGGCTTATGTAACACAAATATTTTCCATAAATTAAAATTCTAATTCTTTCAAATTTAGATTGGTAACTCCGATATCTAGTGCTTCCAATTAGTTGAACGTTTTTATATTGAATATTTTTTCTTTTAATCAAGTTTGAAGTCAAACCAATTACAATTCAGACATGAAATACGGTAGGTATAATGCATAACCTTTTATTATATATCAAAATTCAATTTATTTTTTGTTGGATCACAGGACTTCGTATCCGTGCATCCATACTTTCCAAATTTTTTTTTTTGATAATCGATACTTTCCACATGTCACAGAACAAGACCAGCCGTTTTCAATGAAACTATGTTTAATAAAACTAAAAAAATACATAATAAAACAAAACATATTAAAATTATATTCATTGGATGGCTCCATTCTGAGGACCACGATTCCATTTGGTTTGGTAGGATTCATGCTGGTACCATCCTGCTTAGAGCTTTCCAGAAGTTACCCAAATTTAGAGTTTCTGTATAGCGAGGGGATGAAGTTTAGGAGGTGCCATTACAAACCCACAGGGGTTTAGGCGAACCAGTTCCGCAGACCCTGGATTGACGAACACGGGTTTCCATGAACCCTAGCCGACTGAACCTCTTCAAGGGGGTTTGATTGAACCCCTTTCATATGCATTTTTTTTTGGTGGAAAAAAGTTTAAGGGGTTCGCTTGAACCTAGGTTCAGTCGAACCCCTTTTTGGTTCGATTGAACTTATAGGTTCGTACGAATTTATAAAAAGTATCCAACTCTACCATCTACACTATTTTTCTTAGTTTTCCTAGTAATAGCTAGAGAAGGGTTGGAATTACTCCAATATAAGATGTTACCCTATAGGATGAGAGTGGACAAGGTAAGGAAATATGATCTTCAATATTTTATTCATAATGTTAGGACCAATTATAAGCTTGTTTCTTTCATCCATGAGCATGATCATATTGAGGATCTAATAAGAATTTTTTCCTCAATAGAGGAAGCTACCAAAAGGAGAGAGTAATGGGTCAAGATTTAGATTACAGAGGAGAGAATGAAAGGGTTAGATCCTTTATATAAGGGTGCACACATAATTATTAGGATCATGACAATGCTTGATGATGTAGCCAATTCATTGGCTAATGTATCTTTAAAAATACTCTAGAGGGATGCACTTGGTTCCTCATCCCAAGTAATTGAGAAACCAATCCTTGAAAATATTATGACTTTGCAGTAGGTATCCCCCCTATAGAATATTTTGTGGACTATCCTATAGGTCTTGATGAATTCCCAGATTATTTTTTATGTAGCTCAAGTGATGCATCCCCCTGCTAGGTTTGTGGTTGAGACACCATCCAATGAAAGACTATTAATAAATTTTGAGATTGGAGATTAGGTGGTTGATGACATAAGAGCATTAGCTTACTCCAAGTTCATGTAGGATGATAAATTCATCACCATTAAGGAATTCCAAGATTTTTTCTTGAGGAATAAAGGTGAGGAGTTGCAAAACACATTGTAGGGGCAACAACTTATTGAGGAAAAGAAGGAACTCATTGCCTATTTTTGGAAAGAGGTAGACGTTGAAATGGTAGAAATGACACCTTAGAAGGGAAAGGAACTAGTGAGGAGCGATGAATTCTTACTCTTACTAGGGTGGGATATATCATATTTTATTGCATTTGATACAGTCTGAAGATAGGAAGGAAATGACCCAATTTTAGCATCTGAGGAGCAAGCAGATGCACTTTATTTTGGCTCAAGCTTTAACCCTACACACAAGACCTTGTCCATCTAGTCATTTTTTCCTAATACAAATATACCCAAGGTTATTGATGATAAAAGTGAGTTGACTGGAAATCTAATTGTCAAAATATTTGGAGACATAAGTTTTGTGTAGGTAGCAACACTAATTATAAACATTGCCATGTTTATAGAAGTAGTAGTGAGAATATTAGAAATAGGACTAGCTAAGGTTAATGTTCAAAATTTAAAGTTGCAAGAGAAATTAAACATCGGTATTGGATTGTTGTCACCACCTCAGTCTAGGGTTGAATTTAAATATGACCAAGAGAAGGAAGATCTAACTATGGAATTCAATAAATTGAAAAATGAGCTAATCAAGAGCAAAGATGCAGAAAAGAAGGCTAATGTAGAAAAGAAGGAAAATTTCTTAGAGGTTGTTGATAGCATTTTTGGTCATAGGCTATCATGCATCTTAAGCCATTTAGATAAAGCATGGAATGGTTAAAATACAATTAGTATATCTCACAATGTCCATGTTTCCTTGAAATCCAAACTCCAAAGTATCCAAGACACTTGGTGTCCAAGAAGGCAATTAATGGAGAAGATAGTGGAAAGACTAAATTTTTATTTCTTTGCTCCAACTATGTGAGAAGTTATTTTTGATAATTCATGTTCCATTGAAGATAATAGAATATTTCTTGAAAGCTATCAACTTTCCATAGAGAATTCCTTGGAATATTTTGATGATCTTAAGCGCGACATCATGCCTACAAATTTTTCTGAGGATGAAGGGATAAAAGAATATAAGGTGTGGAGGGTAGAATTTAGCAATATATTATATCCTATCTTGAATTCTATTTTTGGAGAAGATAGTATAGATACAAAAAAAATGAATGTTACTTTGGATATTGTGGTAAAGTTGGAGACAAGTTTAATAAATTTTGTTGATGATGCGAATAAGTGGGTTGAGGAAGAATATTTCTCTCATTTGAATTACATCGAAATGATTTTATAGTGTGTCATTGGCCTTTAGAGGAAGTATTTTTAGTATGGATGGAAAATTACAACTAGGCAATCTCATATTACTTCCATTTTGTCTCATTATGCATGTCAAAGGATATCTCCTTCAGTGGCTTCTACAATTCTTTTGTCATTTAGTGATGTGTTTTTTGTCTTTTACAAAGCAATTGTACTAGTTTTTGTCTGATCCTTAGGACAAGATTGTCAAATGAAAAAGGGACATATGTCGATGGCATTAAGCTTGTTTCTCCATTGTTTCTATAAAATAGAATTTTGAGCCATTTTGAAAGGATTTTGGATTTTTGTAAGCAAAGGAAGTTTTTTCTAGGTCTCTATTTATCCAATCTAGGTCTTTCAAGGAAAAATGTAGATGCAATTGTAGTTTTTGTACATCAATACAAATTCAAAATATATGAACATATTGTAAGAAATTCACAATCAATTGTCTCCAAATGTATATCTTATTAATCTTATGAATAAAATTGATCAAGGATAATTTCTTTTCATTTTTCCCTTTTCTACAAATGAGTGTTTCTCATATAGCTTGTATTAAAGTAATGGATTAATTTTTTATTTGAAATAGTGAGATTTCTTACATATTTAGGGATTGGTAAGAAGAATTGGTTGTAAATTTTAAAGAATATCACTGTAAGGCAATGATATATGAGCTTTTATAGAATTTATTTTAACTTGTTCAAAAGATAATTACATTTCTCTTTGGCTATTTAACCTGGGTTTAAGGAACTAGTCTAAGTATGAATAATGGTTATAAGTCCATGGTCATTATATTTCAAATAAATTTTTATTTTATATTGTAATTAAATATTCCTTAAATTTTATTCATATTCTTAGAGCTAGTGATGCAAGTCTCTAAGAATCTGGCCAATTAAGTTTTTTCTATTTGTAATTCTTGACACATTTCATGAGAACATTTTCTTAAGAAATATTCTAGTATGAATAAGCTGTAAATCCATTTGATATTGTTAAGGATCACCCTCCTAGGTCTTGTAGAACCTGAAGTGTAGAGGAGAAAGTCTTAGAATCAATCTCTTGTTCATTGGCCAACCTCTTGAAACCTGAGAACATAAGAATTTGCAATTATTTTGATAGTTTTATGAATTATTTGGGCTTTAAAATTAATCTAAGATTTCCAAAACTAGAGATTTTTCCTCATATATCATTGGTTATCCTTGGCTCATTCTATGAAATATTATTTTCCTTTGAAGCTATGATAGTCTTTAGGTTTTATATTCTAACATGTGTGTTTTAACTACCATTCTATAGTTTACTATGGGGGTATGTGGAGGATCATCATGGAAAAAATAGGCCCTTAAGTGGCAAAAAATTCAGAAAAATCAGTGTTAGGCAACTTGACGTAAAAATTTGAATAAGTTATCTATATTATTTCAAAAATATGTAATAATAGAATCTATACAAAATTGAATGAAGTTTCTAAAATACTAGGTTTATTTAAAAATAAATAAAATATATTTGGTGAA
>VDFB02114830.1:25111-50308 GCA_007258455.2 Sequoia sempervirens
TTATTTCGAGATCAGATTTCATGCACACCATTCCATTCGATTTGATCCTTCTTCAATTTCCCTTCCTAAGTCCGCTCTACATCTAATCATAATATTCAATGCAAAGCCTGCCTTTATTTTATTCTGATTTCTTAATTAATGTCCAATCGATTTGATCCTTCTTATTCAGATCAGATCCAACTTACTTCCTTCAATATCAAACTCCTTGATTTTTCTCCCTTCCTCTCTCTCCAACTTCTCTATCATTTATATCTTTCTTATGCCTCTTAATGAAGGGAGGCATCCCTTAGAAAAGAGACAGCATTTCAAATAGACGCAGCCTTTCCTCAATCTCCATTGCTACCCTTGGAGACTCTAATCACTGCCTTTTCGAAGACTTTAATTACAACATGTAATCGCTGCCTTTTATTACATATAATCCCTGTTTCTGTATAACTGGCCGCTGGCTTCTTATAGAGTAATTGCTGCCCTTAATCACCACTGTATATTATTATATATTTACATATTTTATATTAATATAGTATATATTCATTTATATTAGTTTTTATATATTTTTAATATTTATTTATATTATAATGATTATAATTATAATATTTAAATGGTTAATATTTATATTTATATTTTTAATATTTATATTGTTATTTATTTTATTTATTTATTTGTATTTCAAGGCTTTATATTTTAGTGTTACAATTTCGGGAGCATAACATAGACATCACCCATGGGGTTATTATGTTGTATAAATCAAGGACCCCAAGTCCAAGCAACATTGATGGCTTGGAACCTTTAATTTAATAAAAGAGGCTACTTATTCTTATGATATGGTTACCAAATCCATGAGAGACATTAGGGTAATGAAAATTTAATTCTATATAAATTCAATGCCATGTAATATCTTCTCCAAGTGGCTTGTTGTTACCTTATTATTTTGCACCTTGCTCCAAATTACACCTAGCTTACTCTAAAATTGAAGAGATTTGTTGACATGAGATGCTTGCTCTGATTATCCATTGATGGATCGAAGCATGAAACATTTTGGGTTAGAAGTTGAAACCTACAACTTTAGTGACATGGTCATGACCAATTCCACGTAGCCTTCAACAAATACCATGGAGAAGAATCATCACTTACTTGGAGGTGGTTCCAACAACTTGTAGGTTCTTGTCTCTCTTCCTAAAGATCTTACCACCACTAGTAACATTATTGCCATTGCAACACCTTGGAAAAACTTTGGCACAACTAATCCTAGTTTTAATCTTAAAATCTCTCCTTCATCTACACCTAAATTGTACAATCCTAAAATCTATTATCAAAATGCCACTATTGATGATGGCATCCTTCCATGCTCATTTCCCTATTACCAACCCTTCTTTAACTCTATTATTCAATATTTTTTTACCACCACTAACATCACCAATACAACCACTATGACCAATCTTATTAATTTGAAAAACCAAACCTTAGAATATGTTATATGTCAAATTTGTATAGAAGCCTCTATTCTATTGAGAAAAAAGTAAAATTGTTAATGTTGATTATATGTAAGGGTATTTGACAACAATTTGCTATTTCAAAAGAAGGTTCATTCTTTCAAAATGAAATCATCCTTCCATCAAAATCACTAATTTTATTTTAACAACTATTCTTTCAAAATCAAGTCGTCATTCCATCAAAAAAAAAAAAAAAAAAATTTATAACCATGCTTCAATATTTAGGCATTCCAATTATCGATTCAAATACATTGATGCCTATCACTCTTACTACCATACACATACACTTAATATAAAAACTAACCACTAAGAGTTATTTACTTTGAAAGACTGAAAACTAGGGAGAGGACCCGGTGGTTGTGCACCCTAACCGTGCTTCTAATTATCCTACATGGAAATTTCAAATCACTCCCAATTTTTCGTAGCTTACTTGCAAGTCCCACCTTATAACTTTTCGTTTGGGCACATCATCAAATATGATGCCACATCAGCATGCTTTTTGTCAAGGTGTCTAAAAAGGCCCAAAAAAAAGTGCTACCAATACTTGTGCATTCACATCATGGATAGTTGAACGCTGATGTGGCATCACATGATTGGTTACTTTTTAGATCAAAAGAATACATTTTGTTTAATTATGGGTAGTCAAGTCACAACTATTGACATTATATAAACAACTACTATCACAACTATTGGACATTATAACAACTACTATCACAACTATTGAAACATGCTCAAGTATTGGGTCCTCTCCCCTATAACATCAACGACCAAAGTAAAGAATAATCACCCAATACGAAAGCCATACCGTGGGCCTACGTAGTGCATTAGTACTGAATGTTTAACTAACAACTTCCACAATGATGATCCAGCTTTTTGGCCGGGTTCTGTTCAAAGCTGGCTATTTGATATCGAATTATTATGGCAAGCAATTACCCATCTCAAATGGCTACATTTTCTGCAATTTCTTTCATGGGTGTTTGACTGCTTTCAACCTATCGGCAAGTAGTTTCAAGTTACTGGCAGACAGTCCATTGGTGACTTCCTCATTGGCAAGCTCTCTAAATCTCTCGACCGTTCCTCTTAATCTCACGCTCTCCTCGCCTTCCATCAACGTTTTCACCTTGCCGGCAATCTCCTGTGCTGTTATAAACCTATTTTCATCCTCTCTACTTCTCCCCCTCACCGCAAACTTCCATTCGTCCACAACCAGCTTGCAATTGAGGAACTGTTCCATCGCAAGAGGAAATCCCAACATGGGAACACCCGCCGAAACGCTCTCCATAACAGAGTTCCATCCACAATGGCTGAAGAACCCTCCCACCGAAGGATGTGAAAGAATCTCCTCCTGCCTAAACCAGGGCTCAACCAAACCCTGCTCTTTACACTCCTCCAAAAATCCAGGCGGCAACATTTCCCAGACATGAGACGCCTCTGCATCCGGCCGAAGCGCCCATACAAAACAGTACCCGCTCTGCTTGAGACCCGCGGCTATTTCCCCCACCTGAGCTCTCGCCAAATTAATAAAGCTGCCGAAGGAAACGTATATGACGGATCGGGCAGGTTTCGAATCCAGCCATTGACTGCACTGTGAAGCGCTCTTCCCATCTTCCCAATGAGTAAAGGGCATGTTCAAGGGGCCCACACACTGCACAGGGGTTTTGTGCCGCAGGGCCTCCACTGCCCTGCAATCCAAGGCGTTGAAAGAATTCCCAACAATCCAGTCTGCTTCTCTCACATTTGTAAAACTCTGCAAAATCCCATTCGTCACAGGGGAGGGAGGGAAAAGGCCGTTCGGAAGTTCCGTCGGTTTTAACGAAGGCACGCCAGGAATATAATCTATGCAGCCTTGAAACCGAACTGCAACATCAAATTATAAACAATCAGTTTTGTTTTTTAATGCCAAGTCTCAAATAATTTAACTGCTAATGGTTCTTGATTACCCAAGTCTGAATGATAAAAGACGGAAAAAGTTGTAAAAGAATTTGGCCACAGGGAAACTGAGAGGAGAGCGTGTCGTTTAGCAAGAGGCACTGCCCAGCTGAGAAGAGTGTCGGCCACTATGCAGGACGGTGTAATTCCTGAGCGATTGAGGTTTGATATCAGGTCGCTCACATGAGCTTCCATGTTTGAGAGAGAAAGAAAAAAGGCCGCCATGTTAGCCCACCTTTGTGATTCCTCCACCACGCAGTCTGGAATGATGCCCGGCCGAATGTCCAGGCCAAGCTTTCGAGCACGGGAGAAAGAATCGTCCTCGGCCTGTGTGATGATTTTGTGCCACGTCTCAGTCAGAACGAATGTAACAGAGATTCCATGAGAGGCGAGCTTTGTGGCGAGCTGCATCATGGGATTGATATGCCCTCGCCCTGGATACGGAACAACTACTGCATGCCCTGACATTTTTCTTTGCAATTCGAAGAATCTGAGGAAGAAATGTAATGTCTTTTTACTGTCACAAGACTTAACAGTATAAATGCGTTTGCATAATGTTTTTATTCTCAGGCGGCTGAACGGCATAAAACTCTATAAATTCTTTTTAATCAAATTTTCCTGTGCAGTGAAGTTCTTGTCAATACACCAAAATGACTTTATTTTATTTTATTTTCTTGGAATGCCAAAAGCACGTGGGACGACCTCGATAAGAACGGTGCCATGCCAAGGCGTGCAAGTATTTTTTGTTTTTTTTCATTTTTAAATTTCAAATTAGGGGAGAGGTCTTGATAGTGGTGTAGATTTGTGTGGGGCATGGCTTGCATTTTTTTTTCAGTTACATGTGTAGGAAGGTGGATGGTTTAAATTTTTAGGGTTTACAGTTTAGTATATAAGTGGAGAAGGCCAACAAGTATTTGATGTTACCATTGTCTTGTTTTTGCCATGCAAAATTATATATTTCAATCAAACACCAATGCATTTATCTAATGTGAGTGCACACCCAACTCATACACCTTCACATTTAGTGTGTTTGCCTCCATGCTTGCAACAAGCCATGTGTCTTCAATTTTGTAGCACATAGCATTATACAATGCACAACACTTCGCTATTAATTATCTTCTTCCACCAAAATTTGTTGCATTTTCCACCTATAATTGTTCACTTTTGTTCTCATTTTCTCATGGCTTTGAAGGAATTCAATGGAAAGAATTTGAAGGTTTATGTGGAGAGATTGTTCAGAGGATGTGGAGGTCTATTCAGTGGTTATGTTCTATGCCTTCATCCATCTAGCTCCAAATGGAAGGTGAGCTCTTCATGCCTCACTAATACAATAAAGTAGATACTTTTATTTTTATTTTTTAGTTGCTTCTTCTTCATGTATTGTTTAGACTAGTGTTTATTTGTTGTTTACTATTTGAGAAAATATTTCTTCATCCCTCCATTTGGTTATAATTTAAAGGCTAGATTGTCATAACTCAATAAGACAATGACCCACTTGGTTTTTCTAGTTTTTGCTTGTTCCTTCTTTGTTATGTGTTCCCTAGAATAGTGATTATTTGTTGTTTAGTTTTTGAGAAGGTATTTCTTCAATTCACTCCTCTATCTAGAGGCAAATGGAAGGTGAGATCATCATACCTCACTAAGACAACAACCCACTTAATTTTTTATTTTATTGTTTGTTTCTTCTTTGTCATGTATTATTTTAGCCACTGGTTATTTATTGTTTATTGTTTGGGAGGTATTTCTTCATTTCACTCCCCCATGTAGCTATAAATGGAAAGTTAGGTTCTCACACTTCACTAAGGTAATGACCCACTTGGAATTATGTTTTTTTGCTTGTTTCTTCTCTATTGTGCATTTGCTTATTTCAATGTTTGTTTGGCTTATTGCTACTTTTGTTTTATTAGGTCTAGGGCTTAAGGAGCCTAATAGTGATGCACCCTAGCTTTCAGGGTTAGCATGGCCTTCTATGTGCCATGGTGCCTCATTTCTTCTCTATCATGTATTATTTTGGCAACTATTTATTTGTTGTTTAGTGTTTGAGAAGATATTTCTTCATTTCACTCCTTTATCTGGCTATAAATGGAAAGTGAGGTCGCTATACCTCACTAAGTCAATGACCCTTGGTTTTATTGGTTTTATTTTGATTTCAAAGCCCTAATGGATTATGAGTAATTATTTTTTTGGGAAATATATGGTGAAGTTAAAGTGGTATTCATTAATCCATTTCATTGGCCTTTACCTAAATTGAATCATTGTTTCATTTGCATTTACCTAAATATGTCTAGTTTGTAATATTTTCTTTTACATTTGGCTAATTTCTTGTAGTATATGCAAAAAAAAATCTAGAAGAATAATATTTATATGGATTTGTATCACACAATTGCATGTGCTCTCTTCTATGATTTGTAACACATTAATGACTTACAAAAATTAAAATATTTAGTTTGACCATCACCATGACCTCTCCTAGTTAAGTTATAAGTTTATATATTTAGTTCTTTCAATTAGTAAATTATATTAACCCATTTTATGAAAATAGGTAATCTAAATTTTTATTGTTTAAGAAAAAAATTTATAAAGTTGAATTTGTTGTCGATTATATTGAGAGCCTAATAATGGTTACTACATTGGATTGAAGTGTATAGTGAAAGGAAATCATGATCACATAAGCAACTTCCTACATAAATCTAAGCAGGTGTGAATAGCAAAACTTTCATTTTAACACCTTTAAACAATTGCATTAATGAGAAACACATAGGAATAGTCAAATAGAACAACTTGATGTAAGTTTAGATCTAAGAGAATTTCAACAGCATAACGATATGAGAAACACAACATAATGGAAGAAAGATAGGCAGAATAGAAGGGACAACATTATGCGTGGGGAAAACCCTTTCAAGTAAAAAAACCCACCCTCCAAAAGCACAATGCCAATGTATTACTTCACAAGAGAGTTACAATACACCCCAAGCACAATGCTTCTTCTAAAAATGCTTAAAACCAAACATTTGTTTAGGAGTCAAACCGTTTGCACTTAAATACCTAAAAACAAACTATGCATTCTACAATGCAAGGAATCCTATTTATAGGAGATACAAGCTTTGAGAGGCTTCTAGAAGAGTTTAGGTGTCCAAACCCATGTGGCAATAAAAACTCATGGCATAAGCATGATTTGGACACCTGTACAACATTCTCTTACATTTCTTACAATTGTCATAACATGCCAAACCTCTCTCAAAGCTTGGGCGCCTAAGTCATGCTTCTAGTGGGTTATGACAAAACCTTACAAATGTCATATAACATGTGTCCTAAAATTTTGTCACACTTACAACACATTCAACATTCAAACAATAAGTCAAACATGACTATCACACTTTTTTCATGTCCCACTTAAGGCACCACACTTTCTCCATACAAAATATACCTTATGACACGTCATAGAATATGACACCACTTGTCCTAGGTCCATGATTCCAAGATGGGACGCCTACCTCCACATGTGATGAATATGTGTCACACAGTCACCTCCAATGGGGATGCCACCCAACCAGTGGGTCCCACTTAATGACATGACATTGTAGGCAATTAATTAAAACAAATAAATATAATAATAATTCAATAATTCAATGTTAGAACTCTAAGGTTGAAACACCTTATTCCCAACATTCTCCCACTTGTTGAAAACTTTCCAAGAGTCAAATTAAATCAACAGCTCAGGGCCCCAAGGCCCATAGATTCAGAACACCATCTGAACTTTTATGTGCTCACTGGTTTCGTCAATGCATATGCAACATTCGTCAAAGTGTCAACCTTCTCTAGGTTCTCCTTTCCATCTTCTATCATATCATGAACAAAGTGATACTATACATCAATGTGCTTTGTTCTAGCATGGAAGGTAGGATTCTCTGCTAAGCATATCGCATTTTGACTATCGCAACAAATTGTAATTTGTCTTGCATCTAAACCAATATCAAAACACAATCTCTTAAGCCAAATGGCTTCCTTACAAGCATGAGTGGCTGCCATATACTCTGCTTCTTTCATGGAAAAAGCAACTACAGCCTGTCGCTTACTCACCCAACTGATAACACCACCAAACATCATAAATACATAACCACTAGTGGATCTTCTACAGTCAATGTCACCTACCCAATCTAAATCCACATATCCTTAAATGCTCATAGAATGTTGAGGTCCAGTAGGATGACCATGAAAACACAAGGCATACTCGGAAGTTCCTCGTAAGTATCTGAACACTCTCTTAACTGCATCCCAATGCAACCATCCAGGATTAGCCATGAAACGGCTAAGGACTCCCACTGCTTGGGTAATGTCTAGTCTCATACACCATTGCATACATTAGACTACCAACTGCATTTGCATATGGTGTACTCTAGTCATGTCTTCCATCTTGGTAGGAGATGTTGGACAATCATTCACAGAAAGCTCTGTCCCTTGCATCACAGGAACAACTAACTGTTTGCAATCTACCATGTTGAATCTCTCCAACATCGAGTTCACATACTTGCTCTGGCTTAACCAAATCTTTTTGTTAGCTTTGTCTCTTATGATTTCCATTCCCATAATGTACCTAGCTGAACCTAGGTCTTTCATTTCAAACTGTGCTGACAACTAAAACTTCAAATCTAAAATCATACTTTTACTATTCCCAATAAACAACATATCATCTATGTATAAAACAATAATGAGAATGCAACCACTATTAGTTTTAAAATATACACAATGGTTAGATTTAGATCTCTGAAACCCCAATGACAACACATAAGTATCAAACTTGTGATACCACATTCTGGGAGACTGCTTCAAACCATAAAGAGACTTCTTTAGTTTGCAAACCAAATTTTATTTACCTTTTACAATGAAGTGCTCTGGTTATGACATGTATATCCCTTCCACCAAATCACCATGAAGAAATGTTGTCTTCACATCCATCTGTTCTACTTCTAAATTGTGTGCTGCTACGAGTGATAATAGAAGTTGGATATATGTTAGCTTTGCTAGAGGAGAGAATATCTCCCCATAATCAATTCCCTCTACATGAGAGAACCCCTTAGCGACCAACCGTGCCTTATACTTCTCTTTTCTTTTTCCTTTTTTTAGGAAAATCACTATCAGAGAGGATGGCACTCTTTCTATTAATTCAAATCATCAAATTACATGTTTCGAAACCTTATTATGACCCCAAATTACAAAAAATCATCTTGCTTAGAATACCTTAATGTCATTGGATGCTTAAGTTTTGTTGAAGAACTTTTCTTCCTTTTCACCTATGTCCATTCTTGTTCAATATCAGGGAGAACAATGCTATTTTGACCAAAAAGAGCGTCACCACATGCACTTGCAACCACTATCTCAGATCCTTCACTACCTTTAGAGAGAACTATAGAGTTTGTAGCCTTTGCAGACGAGTCCAAAATGCTCTCCCTGTGAGGGGGAGGGGAGGGAGGAGATATTTTCTTCAGATAGGTCAAAGGAGGTACGAAGTCCTTGGGTGGATTGGGGGGAATGATATAATGTTGAGATTTAGCCCCAATCCACCAAGATGGTTTGAAGTTCCCCACAACACGATCCTTCTCACATCGGGATGAGATGTGTTCCATTGAGAAACACTTCCTACATCTGAAAGTTATTTTTTCATAATCGACTGGTTGCCTCCTACATCTATTTCCCACCTTCAACAAAATCTCTGCAGGAAGACCATTAGCAAAATCCATTTCAACACAGATACGAGCACAAGTAGAATTTTGATAGTTGATGGTTTCCTCATAAGAACAATGTTACCTTCCCAGGCTATTTCCAATAGCCCTCAGATAATCTAATTCCCAAAACTGAATAGGGAGATAAGGAAGTCTTACCCATAGAAAAGCAGTAGTGAAAATTTCTATACATGGATTAAATTCAGGAAACCATGGTTCCATGCATAGAAAATCACCTTCGTAGAACCAAGGGTCATTTTCTAACACCAATTCCTTGTCTTCTTTTGATTCAAATTTTAAAATGAAAAATCCCTTCACACAAGGAAAAATATTGATTTCATCTTCCATGAAAGCCTTCCATTTGTCTGAAACCCATGTGTGCAGAGCAAATAGCTTCAGCCAAGTCTTCGTGAACCGAAAAATCAAAGCATGATCGGACAAAAAATCCTCCCTGTCCAATGTTAGATCGTCCAAACATACTTTTGGTGTTGTTGATGAGAGACGAACAGGAAAATGTGGACAAAGCTTGGCAGGGGTGCCATTTGGAATGTTGATGACATGAGGTCCGAATAGGGTACCTTAATGCCAAACGCTACAAACAAATGATTCCCTAGCCTCAGGCCATTGCTTGCACGCTCATTCTGAAGATGTGAGTGGCCTGATAAAAGTGATCACCGTGTTCCAACAACATTAGCAACGATAGAGGCACGTTGATTATGCCCTAAACACCTATCAAATGCCCTAGTTTTACCCGTCAAAGCATGGGAAAAGTTGTGAATCCTTGTGTCTTCACAAAAATCCTTTCTTCTGCTTTGTGAGCCATTCGAATGGCCATCCGGATGGAGCGGGGCCGAGGAAAATGCAGCGAAGCATGGAACAAGAGTAGAACAGGAGCAGGATTCGCCATTGCGTTATTTTTAAGATATTTAATGTTCTCTTCGTTGCCTTATGCTTCTCAATATTTCCAGTAGGACCCACACTTTTTCTTGAAAACCCATTTACAACCAACAAGGTTTATGTCAGTAGGAAAAGGTACTAGATCCCAAGTTTTGTTTTTCTTTAATGAAGCCATCTCCTCATCCATGGCTTGCATCCAAGAATCTGAATCATTCATACCTATTCCCTCTCTCACAGTCCTAGGCTCATCAGTATTAGTAATCAAGGAAAAATGCAACTAGAATCCAACAATGAATAACCAAACCTTTTGGTTGTTGCCTAACTCATGTAGACCTCCTCAAAGGTTGAGGTTGAGGTTCTTCTTCTTCCGAACTTTCAGAGCTGCTTGAGCTCTCCTCATCATTAGGTTCATCAGGAGTACGTAGTTTCTTTCAGAGTAGGTGGAAACTGAACTACCTCCTTTTGTTTCTCCTCTTTTTTGGTTGCAGCTCAAAGAGGAAGGTTTCATCTCTCTAAAGATCACACTTTTTTTGTAGAGAAATTTTTGTGCTTCTAGATCCCAAAGCTTGTACCCTTTCACACTGACACCATAGCCAATAAAGATACACTTTAACAACTTTGTTCTCCAACTTAGACCTCTTCTGAATTGGAACATGAGCATAAGCTTCACAACAAAATACTCTGAGATGTCTCATTGAAGGATTCTCTCCAGACCATGCCTCCATGGGTTTCTTTTCAACAAGCGTCGATGTAGCATATCTATTTATCAAATAACATGCAGTGGCTACAACTTCAGCATAAAAATATTGTTCAAGGCTAGCACCACTCAACATACTCCTAGCCCTTTCCATCAACATTATGTTCATCCTCTTTGCAACTCCATTTTGTTGTGGAGTGTAGGGAGTAGTTTTATGTCTCTCAATCCCATGCTCTTTACAAAATTTGTCAAACTCTATTGAACAAAACTCACCACCATTATCAGTCCTCAAACACTTAATCTTTCTACTAGTTTGATTTTCTACCAAGGCATTAAACTCCTTAAACCGACTAAATACTTCAACTTTACTTCTAAGGAAATAAACAAATGTCCTTCTACTATAGTCATTTATGAAAGAAACAAAATATATGTAACTTTTGAAAATGAAGGAACATTTACAGGACCAAACACATATGAATGCACATAATCCAAGACCCCAGAAGACTTATGGGAACTAGAGTAAAAGGAAACACGATGTTTTTTACCGTAGACACAATGTTCACAAAAGTCAAACTCAATATTACAATCATCAAGGCCTTCAACAAGGCTCTTCTTTTTCAGGGTTTTAAGACCCTTCTCACCAATGTGACCAAGTTGTTGGTGCCATAACATTGTATTCTTTGTAGGAAGCTTCATTTTCATGGAATGAGCACCCTTAGGTACCCAAAATGCATGACCATTGGATGTAGCTGCAACACACTTCTTTTCTACATGATTTGATGGTGAGGATGAAGAATCCAAAGGTCTCTTCTTCGGTACATCAGAAGAACTATTACATTGAAATGAACATGCATCCAACTAGTACAAAGTGCCCATATGAACACCCTTAGCCAACATCATAGCTCCTCTTGTCATCTTGCATCCTTCACCAGAGAAAACAACTTGCACTCCTGAATCATTCAGTTTACTTACAAAAAGTAGGTTTCATGCCAAACCTGGGATATGCAAGACACCATCAATCCCCTTCACTCTACCATCAGGGAATTTGATCTTGACTCTTCTACAACCAACAATTTCAAGATAAGAGGACCATCACCTAGTTACACCTTTCAACCATTGTATTCTTGATACTTCAAGAACCAATCTCTGTGAGAGGTCATGTGGAAAGATGCACCCGAATCTATCAACCATACATCATCTGATGCATGGGATGCCAAAGTTGCAATAAAAGCTTCTCCATTATCCTGGGATGATTTCTCAAATTCAAAATTAGAGAAAGACTTATTCTTCTTATTCTTCTCCTTATTACAATCTTTTTGAATGTGACCGACATCGCCACAATTCTAGCATCTTGCCTTGGACTTCTTGCCAGGAAACTTAGATCTCCCTAGAGACTTTGATTTTGACTTTTTCTCTTTCTTTTTTCATTTCTCCTTTGTTCTACCGTGAACAAAAAGGGCCTCCTTAGCCATCTCAAAATATTTTCTCCTCATTTCTTCAGATAACAATGAACCAACCACCTCATCCATCTTGAATGTGGTTGATGTGCTTCTAATAGCCATCACTAGGTGATCCAATGCATCTGGCAACAAACACAACAGGAGCATGCAACGGTCTTGATCATCAATCTTGTCTATAATAGAACCCAATTGAGCAACCAACATATTGAAAGCATTTAGATGATTCGCAACAGATACTCCATCTTCCATCTTCAGAGAGTACATCTTCTTTCTTAGGAACAACTTGTTTACCAAGGACTTGGCCTGGTAAACATCTCCAAGTTCTTCCATAAAGAAGCAGCAGCCTTTTCCTCATGAACATTTAGGAGAATGAAATTAGCCAAACAAAGTACGGTCAAAGCCCTTGGCTTTTAGGATCCAAAGAGATTCCAATCTTCTTGTTTCATGGTTGTAGGTTTGATTTATGGCAACTTATGGAGTCATGATCTACAAGCATGTCTTCTACATCTTGCCCTTCCATCTTCCCAAAGCTCAAGTTTTCTCCGTAACATTGGAGTCTTGAGAAGATGAGTCCACAGCGATGAAGTTTTGCCTTAGGCAAAAAATTAACATTAAACTGCAAAAAAAGCGGGATCTGGATTAAGCTTAGGGATCAGAGCCTAAATTTAAAAAGCGGGATCTCGTTCTTTAAAAGCGGGATCCAGATTTCAAAATTTTTGTTTTGGAAAATTTCAAAATGGATCCGTTTGAAATTCAAAATGGAAATTTCCAAAAATAGAAAAAGTTTTTCAAAATGGGGATCCCGTTTGAAAAACTTCTATTTTTGGAAATTTCAATTTTGGAAAAATTTCCATTTTTGGAAAAAGGACTCCAAAACAGGATCCCGTTTTAGCGCTTTCAAAAATGGAGAATTTCTATTTTCAGATCGTTCAACAGGATCTCATTTCATAGAACCATAAAAAATGGTTTTTTTATGAAACAGGATCCCGTTTTTTAAATTATGAATTTTTGGGTGGGTTTTTGGCTTGTTTTTGGTTCGGGAAATGGCTTGGGGACCCGAACCTAAGCTTTGGACTTGGTTTGACCTGCAACTTGAAGGTCTTGTTAATGTCACAGGAAAATAATGACTTTGGACATATGTTTGAGAAACTATTTTGTAGAGATTTTTTCGCGAAATTAAAACCCATTAGATGAGGCGATATAGATTCCAAATGTAATTTTTTAATAATTTGAATATTTTTTCTATTTTCTATTAATTTCAATGGAAACTAGTCCATAAACTTACGAATTGCTCGGGTTTTTCGAATTTTAGTAACTTTTTGATCAACATAACGGTACTTTGACATAAAGCGAATTGCATGAGGAGAACAAGCGGACACTTTGCCCACCGGTTTAAAAAAATTCAAAAATGATAAGGTGTCTTATGCATGTCGTACACAACGATTTTCAAAATGAAAAATATGCGTAATAAAAATTTAACAAAAAAAAAAAGTATTCAATAAAAAATTACAAAAAATATCAAGAACAAGCTTCAATGAGTCACAAATCTTTTCCCAAAAGGATTTTGGCATGCGATAATTTAGGTCAAAATATGGATGTCCTTACATATTCATGGGTATAAAAAAGTGACTTTTAAATGATGGTTTTGACACCTATTGAAACGAGTGATACGCTCGATTCTCCAGAACTATGTTTGCGAGGCGGTTTAACCCCCCTCCCCTCTTTGCCTTGCAAGCCCGAACTAATATAGAGAGTGGGAGATAGGCGGGGCCTTAGGATCAACGGGCGGCAAAACCCAGCAATTAAATAAGTTGTTGACCTTTCTCGCCTGTTCAAAAGTAGGAGATACCAATGCAGTTTACTCGGATCCAGTCCCAGCTTCTCCAACTATAGATGGTAGGGCGGAAGATCTCACGCGAGACCATTGTAGCGTCGGTAAGGCCTCCCCAAGGCGCCTCCGCAGCCACAGGGATAGACTGGAGGAGCAAGCTCCCACCAACATGGATATAATGCGATCAAGCACTATCAGAGTGAAACACTTATGACTTTATCGTTGCTAGTCACCACTAAACACAACCTGATGCCTGAGAGCACGAGTCATTGGACGGTGGAAAAACACAAGAAATAACGCGGCGCATTCGCCTGTGGTTTTGCCCTTCATCGCGGTATATGATTCACCGATGAACAGCGTACTATTGTTATTGGTCTTTACGAGCTCCTGGTGATGGGCCACCTCTTTACGAACCCTGCCATTTAGCCCTGTCCTGTTCACCTGCGATTGCTGCTTTAGATGTAGTGTACCATTCAACTTGCCTCTACTAAGATTCCCTCCCCACCCGATGGGACGAACGAGCCTACCTACTTAATGAACGAGGCAGGGAAAGGGGTGGAGAGCCTAACGAAACGAGTTGCCTTCCATCCAGCGCTGCCCATAGAATTGTAGGGCTTTGGTTCTCGCTGCTTGAAACCCCGTGACTCTTTGGTTCTCGCTGCGCTGCTTTTTTTCTGGTCGGATCGATCCAAAGTTGTTACGCTCCATCCCGGGGAAGAGGGATTGAAGCCGGTCCAAAGGATGGAGGCCCCGGTTGAGGCCCTACTTTTTCTAGACGAGGTTCTCGACAGTTCAGTTGAAGCCCCTCCCAATGAACCTTTGACCCCACCTAAGGCCTGCCTTCGGCAGGCCCCCCCGGTAGATTCTATTCGTGGGAGGCCCCTACTATTTGAAGGGCCACCCACCCACCCCTTGGCCTGCCTTCGGCAGCCGACCATATTGGCAACAAAACAACTATAATGGGGGGGCTGCCGAAGGTAGGCCATAGAATAGTAGGGGGGCTGCCGAAGGCAGGCCTTACCCCACTTAATTCTATTTCGTTACCCCACTGGATTGTTCTCCCTCGTTACCGGGGGTGAGGCTATCCTTCATACCTAACTAATTTGGATGGTAACAGTAGACTAATCGGAGAGCCCCCCACCCCATTCAACCGGAAGCTAAACAAACTAGCCTAACCAGCGAGGCTGCATCGCAATGTTACCAGGGGGTGTGGGTAGGCCTTCATTGTCATTGGATTGTTCTCCCTCGTTATCGGGCGGGATAGTTCTATAATGCCATCCGGAAATCCCCATCTATCTGTTGAGAACGGAGAAGAAAGAAAGCGACGGTTTAGAGGCTATAGAGTATAGAGCGACGGTTTAGAGGCTACCGGATCCAAATCTATATCCTCCTGGGCCCCACCCCGGGGGTGAAGTCTTAATCCGGGGTGAAGGCTGGACCGGTAGTTCCGGAAGTCGCTGCCTAACTAGTTCGTTCAACCGGACCCCACTGCTATCCGTTTATGTGACCGAGGCTATCCAGAAGTTTACTCCATCCTGAACCTTTCTCACAAAATATCCAGTCATCAACTCCCATCGAGGAGCCATAACCCATCGGGATAGTTCTATAATGCATGCCATCCGCGTTAGAATAGTAGGGGGCCATCCTTTGTTTCTCAGCATCCATCCATCCGGCCGGCTTCTCATGTTGCCCTACTATTCTAAAGGGAACAAGGATCTCATTTCCTTACTTGTTGATAGGGCAGTTCGGAAGCTTCGATGAACCGGGGGTGTAACAATGAAGGGCGGCTCCCTACTATTCTAAGGGTCTGCTACCGAGGGTGAATGCAATCCAGTAGCCTAGCCTCCAGATGAGTGAACAGGTACCTGAACTGAACACCTTCTATTTCTCGATCTCGCCCATCAATGCTAAACTATAGAGGGTGGGTGGGGGGGCCCTCCCTCCCGAGCTAGAACTCTTAGCCGTTGAGCCGCCCTTCCTTCCCCCGGTAGATGAATTGAGTTACCTGGGGCCTTTGAACCCCCTGTAGGCGAGAGAGTTGGAGTTCACCAAGACAGTTTGTCCTGGAGTGGGAGGCAAGATTTATCGGCCTAGCTCCGGACCATCCAGGAAGGACCGTGTTCTTTGATTAGCCCAAACATCCAGCTTGCCTTCCTTCCTTCCTGCTGATTGAACCTTCCAACAAGAGGTGAAGGCCTTCCCACACCGGGGCCACCCTGTTACACCCCCGGGCAAGGAAAGGCTTTCACCTCCGATGGCCGGGGAGGACAAGTGACCAGTTTGAGAGGGGGTGTGGGAGGACAAGTGACCAGTTTGATACCATCCTTCCCCGGAGGACAAGTGACCAGTTTGAGAATTGCTTAACCACTAACGATGGCCCAACATCCTTCAACTAGTAGCTGATCCAGGCTTAACCACTAACTAGTAGCTGATCCAGGCTTAACCACTAACTTCCTCACCAGTTTGAGAATTGCTTAACCACTAACCTTCCTCACCAGTTTGAGAATTGCTTAACCACTAACTAGTAGCTGATCCAGTCGATTAAGCCCCACCAGCAGGAGCAGAGGTAAAGGCAGGAGAGACCGGAGCAACCATTGTGGAATGATACCATCCTTCACCCCCGGTGTGGGAAGGCGATCAAGGGCCCTGCTCAAAACCACCCCGGTAGCTGATTAGAAACCTGACTCCACCAGTTACGCGCTATCATGAAACCACCCCGGTAGCTGATTAGAAACCTGACTCCACCAGTTAGGCCCTATCATGAGAGCAACGAAAGCGGAGGATCCAGAGAAAGAAGGAAGTCCCATTATTCTATAGGCAACCGTGGGTGAGGGGAGGAAACTCCATCCCATCCAAATCAATCAGCGAGAAAGGAAGGCAAGCTGTTCTTCCGAGGGTGTATTAGCTGGATTGACTAGATTCTTGAGCTCATGCCCCTATATTATAAGGGCCCATAGAATAGTAGGGGGATAGGGAAGGTTGGTTTTGGATACTGCCTCCTTGAAGGCAAGACAGTAATTGCCCATGCTTTCATTTTATCTGGTCCTAAATTCCGAGCATCCGACAAGGCCACTTAGTTTCATTCGCCAGTTCGGCTGAGTCTTCCCTTCAACTATGATAGTAGGGGGCCTATTCCCTTCCAACTATGATAGTAGGGGGCCTATTCTTTATGGCCTTTCTCGACCACCATAGAATAGTAGGGCTCTACGTAACATCTTAGGCGGCCCAATGAATCGTGAGGGCAAGCTTCCTAATCCAGGCAAGAGAGATGAAGTTAGGGCCGGGAGGCAAGAGAGATGAAGTTAGGGCCGGGAGGCAAGAGAGATGTTACTTTCATCCGACCATCCTTTCTTTAGCTGGACTGGATTCCTACACCCCCGATAATTCTAGTTTGTTTCTATCCGGAAGGAAGGTAGTAGACAGCTCAGGTTACCCGGCTCCTTCATTGGATTGTTGGGGGTGCCCTTCTAGGGGCCCCACCCTAACAACCATCCTTTCTTTCCTACCCCGGCTGGGACAAGCGCCGGGGGTGGGATACTATGAACGGATTACTAGAATCACTCATTACCGAGTCCCCGGTGAACGGGCTCCTCCGGGTCGGGCTCCTCTAAAAGGAGGATGATCCCTCCCCTCCGGACTACCCCACCAAATAGAATAAAGAAAGGAGAGGCGCCAATACAATATAAAGTAAAGGCTTAATTGACCCCCTTGCGCTTCGCACCGACCATATTCGCCCATAGAATAGTAGGGGGGCAATTAGAATCGGGAATAATGGGGCCGAACCTAAGGCGAATGGGTAACAACTATATGTATGGGGGGGGGTGGGGTTGTAAGAATAGGCCGGGGCCCCCGAATAGCCCTACAATAACTATAGTGGGGGGGGGTGGGCATGTTACGTATAGAATCTTGACTGCCCTATTATTCTATTCGCCCTACTCTCGATAAAGGGCGAATAGGCCGGGGTAGAATAGCCCCGACTCGGTCGGCCCCCCCTCGATTCTAGCCCTTATTATAGCAGGTTTATTAATTCACTAATTAATTAAGAGGTAGATCCCCTACTATTCTAAAGGGGTGGGCATGTTACGTATAGAAGATGGCCCGCGAATAGGCGTCACTATTTTGGCAGGCGAACATTAATTAAGGCCCCCGAAGCCGAAAGAGGGAACTAGAACTCCCACCCACCCATGTTACGTATAGAATCGAGCCTTTAGAATAGTAGGGCTATCGGAACAACTATAGTTAGTTTCCCACCCACTAATTAGGATCCCGATTGTTATATTAACGACCCCGCTAATTCCAGAAATAGAATCCCATTCAAAATGTTCCAGAATGGGTAGGAATGGAATTGATAAGTTCCATCCGCCCAAGTAAAGAACTGTTACAAAGAATGAAGAAGCTAATAGATTTAGGTAAGAAGCAACGTAAAATAAACCAAATTTGATACCCGAATATTCAGTTTGATAACCCGCTACCAATTCTTCTTCCGCTTCTGGTAAATCAAAGGGCAATCTCTCACATTCTGCCAGAGATGAGATGAAAAAAGCTAGAAACCCTATAGGTTGGCGCCACAAATTCCATCCTAAAAAACCATATCTGCACTGTGCTTCAACTATATCAATTGTACTTGAACTGTTGGATAATTATAGTCGACAGAAACATCACTGTTTTCATCTCTATTCCAAAACCGTACGTGAAACTTTCACTTCATACGGCTTCTCAATGGTCATTAAGAAATAAAG
This sequence comes from Sequoia sempervirens, assembly GCA_007258455.2. Taxonomy (NCBI): domain Eukaryota; kingdom Viridiplantae; phylum Streptophyta; class Pinopsida; order Cupressales; family Cupressaceae; genus Sequoia; species Sequoia sempervirens. Next base: position 43,875 of record VDFB02114830.1, read on the forward strand.
AACACAATAAAAAAAGCACCAGAATATTCATAAATTGAACCAATGAGATTCCGTCTGCTACAAATAATAGAAGCTTTTGAACCTATCTCAACCTTCACTACTTTTTTGTGGGAGAAAGAAAAATGTGTAAAGGATTACTTCGTTCTGGATAGCCATTCTTTTTTAAGTAGATAGAAACATATTCTAGATCGGGGTTCTGAGGAAGTACTACTTGATCATCCCTACCAATGTCAAGTCCTTATTGTTAGCCCATGTTTATGAAAACATCTCTGGTCTAGATATCAGTTTCTTTTTTTCACTAATCTTTTTTATATCTTGGTGTTTCTCACCATCTACCTTTGCTTCATTTTGATTAGCCAAAAGTGGACTCAACTTCTTGCACACACCTATTTGCATCTCGATCCTTCTAGATGTGTTTTCCATCTCTTCCTGCAACCAAGGTCACAAAACACCCTTCTGCAAGACACCGATTGAATCAAAGATCAATAAAAAAATCCCTTCTAACCCAACAAAGGAAACAAAGTTGACCAAGCTCTGATACCAACTAAAAGGAAGTCGAAATCACGGAAGCAACTTCCTGCACTAATCTAAGTAGGAGTGAATAGCAAAACTTTCATTTTAACACCTTATTACAGTTGCATTAATGAGAAACACATAGGAATAGTGCAATAGAACAACTTGATGTAAGTTTAGATCTAAGAAAATTTCAGCAACATAACGTTATGAGAAACACAACAAAATGGAGGAATGATAGACATAATATAAGGGACAATGATATACGTGGGGAAAACCCTTTCGGGTAAAAAAACCCACCCTCCAAAAGCACAGTACCAATGTATTACTTCAAAAGAGAGTTACAATACACCCCAAGCACAATGCTTCTTCAACAAATGTTTCACACCAAACATCTATTTAGGAGTCAAGCTGTCTACACTTCAATACCTGTAAACAAATTATGCATTCTAAAGCTTTGAGAGGCTTCTAAAATATTTTAGGCATCCAAACCAATGTGGCAATAATAACTCATGCCATACGCATGATTTGGACACATGTACAACATTATCTTACATTTCTTACATTTCTTACAATTGTCATAACATGCCAAACCTCTCTCCAAGCTTGGGCGCCTAAGTCATGCTTCTAGTGGGTTATGACAAAACCTTATAAATGTCATATAACATGTGTCCTAAAAGTTTGTCACATTTACAACACATTCAATATTCAAAGAATAAGTCAAACATGACTATCACACTTATTCTTTCACACTTTTGTCATATCCCACTTAAGGCACCACACTTTCTCCATTCAAAATATACCTTATGATGCATCATAGAATATGAAACCACTTGTCCTAGGTCCATGATCGCAAGATGGGATGGCTACCTCCACATGTGATGAATAAATGTCATACAGTCACCTCTAATGGGGATGCCACCCATCCAGTGGGTCCCACTTAATGACATGACATTGTAGGAAATTAATTGAAACAAATAAATACAATAACAATTCAATAATTCAATGTTAGAACTCTAAGGTTGAAACACCTTATTCCCAACATTTAAGTTGTGGAAAAGGATAGGTGATAAATTTACCAAACTAAAAGTTTTTCTAATAAGTTATACATCAAAATAAGATCATATTGTTTAAAAATGAAAGACGGTGAATCTATGGAAGATCATTTAAATGCTTTTAATCTATGTATAAGTCAACTTACATTGATAGATGTTAAAATTGAAGATGAACATAAATATATCTTGTTTCTTTGTTCTTCATCCAAACCTTGGGAATATCTAGAATTGTTTCCATAAATAGTGGTAATGTAGAACCTAAGATGGACTCCATGATCTGTATACTTGTTTTAGAGGAGATGGAAATAAATTGCATGAATGTGGGCTCCCAGGATGCCTTGCATGTGTAATGTAGGTCCAAAGAGAAAGGGCCTAAAGGGGGTAATAAGAGGGATAAATCTAAATGATGTTCTAAAACCCTTGGAAAGAGTAGATTAAAGTGTTGGAATTTTGGTAAAAGAATGCATGCAAAGAAGGAATGTAAGAATAAGAAAAATAATTTTGATTCCTCCATGGAGAAGTCCCTTAATGCTGATTCTAATACTTTTTTTTAATTTCAACTTACGTGCTATTATTGATGATGCTTGGCTTATTGATTCAAGTTGCTCCTATCACATGAATCCTCACAAGGAGTGGTTTAGTAATTACAAAGAATATGATGGGGGAGAACTTTTCCTTGGTGACAACAACACAAAGAGGATTCTTGGTAAGGGAAAGGTGAAGTTGTGTTTCAGTGATGGGAGAATTAAAATTCTTTATAATATTTTGCATATTCTAGGACTTGCAAGAAATTTTCTTTGTGTCCAAGTTGAATGATTCTAGAATGCATGTGACATTCGATAAGTTTGGTTACAGGTTGGTAAGAGGGAGTTTTGTGATAGCTAAAGGATCTCAGATAGGTACTTTGTTTAGGCTAAATGCCTCTACTTTAAGTAACTCTTCCAATGTAAATAACACTCAAAATACATGTATGTTGTGGCACCATAGATTGGGTCACATAGGTGAAAAAGGACTTAAGACTATTTTGAACAAAAAATTGGTTGATGGTATTTTTGATTATTCTATTGGTAAAAATATTTTTGTGAACACGAGTGTGTTTGGTAAGAAAAATAGATCATCATTTTCTAGTGGAACTAATAAGGCAAAGAGATTATTAGAGACCATTCATTCAAATGTATGTGGGCAAGTGGATGTTGACTCTTTTGGTAAATCTCAATATTGTGTCACTTTCATTGATGATCTTTCAAGATACACTTGAATTTATTTTATGCATTCAAAATATAAAATTTTCACTAATTTTAAGGATTTAAAGCCTTAGTTGAAAAACAAACAAATTATAAGATAAAAGTGTTGAGGTTTGACAATTGGGGTGAATATTGTTCCAAATAATTTGATGAATTTTATAAGCATGTAGGTATTGTTCAAAAGGCTACCAGACCCCCATCATGGGTTACCCTAGCTTGCCTCTACCGGCCACCGGACCCTCATGCAAAACTATGTGTCTCATCTCATCTCGAGCCTTAATAACACATACTTCATGAGAGAGGCATTCATTAACTTTATTAGTGTGAAGTTCCCCATTAATTCTCTTAGATTATCACTTGATTAAACCCTAGGTGAGTTACCCTGACACCACTTTGGGCGTCAGACCCCCACAAAGGGCCACTCTCCTACTGACAACACGGGGATACAAAACCCCCAATCTAGGGGTAGACAACATGCACAAACTGATGACCAATTTCAACCTTAACACATAAGGTCATAAAATTGGATCCAAAAGCAAAGAAATGTGTCTTTGTTGGTTATGGTGAGAATTTAAAAGCTTATAAGCTTTGGAATCCTCTAACGTATAAAATAATCTTTTCTATAGATGTGATTTTCAAGGAATTTAGAGTTTACTCAAGAGAAGAACAACCAAAGGAGAAAGATAGAACAAAGACAGTGCACTTCGAGACAAAGATTGAGAAGCAAGAAGATGCACATGTGGGAGAACAATTAGATAGATCTAAGTATGGAGAAGAAGAAGAGGGTTCAAACAGTTCAAAAGATGTGCAGGATGAGCATACAAAAGAATACAAAGTAGAGCCCATTACTCTTACCTTGAGGAGGTCCACAAGGCAACGAAATCCAGTTGAAAGGTATAGGCCATCAAATTATTGTTGTGTATTTTCTTTGTTGAGTACTGCAAGAGCTACTTTAGTTCTATCATGAAGTGAAAAAGGAAAAAGATTTAGGTTAATTATGTTTAATTTATTTATCTAATCATTCACATATCTTACCATTTTTTCATTTTTAGATGCATCAAAGCTTAAATAGAGTAGGACACTAGAATCCCTTCGCTTGTACTACATTCCCTCTAGCTAACCTACAACTACTCTTGTCAAATGTGATATGCAGTCCTATATCATTAATTTTAAAAACCAATAATAAATTTAATGTTAATCATAGAATGTCAAAAATAAAAGTTTTATTTTTTTCTCATTAAATGTCAACTTTATATTATTTTTTAGTAATCTAATACAAACTATTGCCACTAAGGAATATTCAACCACAATCATTTTGCTCTATATGAAGAGAACCACTACATGAGGGGTCATGTGAGACAAGAAAACTAAATCAATAAGCTCTAAATCATCACTAACAATGCTAGTATATTTGAATAGAAGATTATTTTCATCATCATAGGACTTGCCATTAGAGGAATCTTCAAAAAAAATCTTATTTCTACATCACTTATTTCAATTAGACATCTCCTTATCCTTCTTTTTCTTACCATATTTTTCATTGGGTCTACCTCAAACATACAGTGCATCCTTGGAACCTTTGTCCAATAATTTCTACCTCATTTGTTCACTGGGAAAATTAGCAAAAAGAATATCCATCTTAGGATCTGCAATACTACAACTAATTGAAATTAGTAGATTCTCCCAAGATTCAAGTAAATAGAAAACCAACAAAATACATTTATCCCCTTCATCAAGCTTAACATCTATATTTCTTAACTGACTCAAATAAAATTAAAACATTTAAATTCTCAACTACAATCTCCTCTTTTCATTTTTAAGGAATATATTTTGGTTATAAAGACAACTTATTAACAAGACTCTTAGTTTTGTAGATTTCATCTATGTTTTTCCATATAATCTATGGATGAGTCTCCTCAAAGACATTTATAAAGATAGTTGTATTACTCAAGAATTTTTGTCAAGCTTCTTCAAATCTTCATCTCATAACCCAACAAAACTTTCCTTCCCATTAATAGCCCTCCACCAAATCTCTTTCCTTCAAGATAACATCTATTTTTAGTTTCTACTTCTTGTACCTAGAGCTATTAAACTTCTCAATATTTGAACCCAGTGTGCTTGAGATGTCTTTTCTAACTACACTTGAATTTGTAAAACCACTAAACAAATACTCTCATTACAACCACAAAAAAAAAGACATGTTATAAGAAAAATGTATCCTAAATGATCCAATGAGAATGTCAACGCAATAAAGACATAGATGGTTGGGGAATAGTAGCCTGATGCTCCACCAAACGTTTGAACCCATATTCTTGTTTGTGGGTCCCATATTCGAGTAAGTAGAATTCAAAAGGAATGCGGAGAGTATGAGATAAGACATGTGGACATAGGGATCGAAATCCTAACTACCCAATCGTGATCATTCGCAATATTTTATGTGGCGGTGAAGAATATTAGCTGTCATATACGGCGGACTTCCCTCCGCTCTAAGTGCCGTTGACTCCCAAGTACCAACAAGAATTGGTAATTGTTTGCGTTGGCATAATTAGGTACTATGTCGACATTTGTTTGACTTGAATTCCAAATCAATGTTGAAAACGTCGAATTTGTGCTTAAATAAAAAGTAACACATAAAATGTATTTAAAAAGTAAAGTGGACCATTCAATTCAGGCTTTGAATTCAAGATTGGCATTATTTAGATGTATGTGAGAGCCCAAGAGAAAGGTACAAGAATATAAATTGTAAATATGAACATCTAATAAGTGTATGCAAGGAACTAGCTGAGAGGAAAATAATAGGATGAAAGCGAAATCTAAACTGTTACTAGCGTACATTAGTATATGGATCATGTAGAATTAGTGCCGCTAATAGCAGATATACATTGCATGGATAAGCATGAAAGGAAATATAACTTCTCAGTGGCATAAAGCCGCCCCCAGCAATGGCCTCCAACTTCATATGCGGAAAACTCCCTAGGAGGTGCATGTAAAGATATATCTCTAATATGTCTCTTACAACATGATAATTTATGTGAGAAAACAATATGATGAGTAAGGTATGATGCTTTAATGTGGTAGCATAAATTTAGGAATATGATCAGTATGTGAGAAGAAGATGATATAGGGAAGGCATAATGCCCCCAAATTTAAAAGGATAAACAATAAAAACACCATAGATAATGGGGGAATCAATATGTCCTCAATAGATCTAAAAAGATGATTCTAGAAGAATGATAAGATAGTGTAAGCACAATATGTCATGGGGGAGGCCTAGTGCCCTCTAGTGTAATGATATGACAATGAAAGCATAAAGTAACAACATAAGATGTAAGTAATGAGAATAGGAGCATATGATGATTGTAAGAATCAACTAATGGATGATAAGGCTCATAAATAACAAGATAACATAAGCATCACAAGCATGTAGCCAATCATGAATAAATCAAACAATATTAATATTTATTGCTACCATGAATAGACCAAATACCCTCTTAGTGAGAAAGGAGGATGAAATTTATTATGAAGAATAATTTTCCCAGTACTATGAGGATAAAAATAATCAATATGGTTCATTTAGATGTGAATCCATGAGAGAATAATATTAATATGATGCAACTGATTT